>ML802639.1:335020-354773 GCA_009831015.1 Picea engelmannii | reverse complement strand
GACATTTGCTTTAGCTCCTCTCCTTGGTGCCATAGCTGAAGATGGTGTTTTCGTTCTTCTGTGATAAACCTGCGTATACATACAGAGGCTAGTTCACTCGGAGAAATCTTGCTCTATACGCTTAATAAGAAATGTTTTCTTTTTAACAAATAAAACAAAGCTTCGTATATATTTGGAAAACCATGTACTTTGTCATCAGTCCGTCAAATCGCAAATAAAATCGGATTAATTGAAAAAATCCGATCTTACTTTCATCGTGGATTTACCCTAATTTCTTATTAATGTCATGAATATTGGGTAGCTTGACAGGCACTGAGGTTATGGAGAGTAAATGAACAAACACCTCGTGGAGTGTGCCAACCTTGAAGCATGGGACGTAGTCCGTTTGATTTTTAAAAGTTTGCAATCTTAATGACTTATAGCTTTCCTCATTTTTCGTCATCTCGTGAATTTCCCTTTATTGTTTTGATTTTATAAATCGCGAGATTGCGAATTCCGATCTTGGCATTAATTAACAATAATCATGATGTAGCGGATCCTTAATGATATGATTAACTTAATTTCCGGATCGTGAATCGGGAATTCGAAGAAAAGTTTTTAGGAGAACGAAATGTCGAGTCGCGATATTGCGATGTAGCAATAATTAAGGCCCAATATAATTATATCGCGACTTCGTGACTCGGAGTTTTGGACATTTTAACTTTATGAAGGAAAATGCCGAGAGGCGATGTGTCGGGAACCAAGCTTAACTGTGGTTAGTTGCTTACTCTCGGTCTTTGACTAGGGTTATTTAAAAATTATCGCGGTCTCGGCTCTCGGGGTTGATAAAACAACAATTTAAGGTCGAGAAATGCCGAGGCGCGAAACCACGACGATGTCATAATCAAGGGTTAAAGTTCTTATACTATTGTTGCCTTGGACGAAAATTAAAACCGAGTTCGCATTCTCGCGACTCGGGACTTGTGAATTCAAGAAATAAGGTGTCCGATTTGCGAGATCANGAAACTTGAAAAATCCTAAGGACAAACATACTTGCGAAAAACGGGCCCTTTGTAAGTGACAAAGCATTACTATTCAGGCAACAAAAGTTTTTTCAGAGTTTTATGATTTTGGAAGGAAAAGGGAAAGAGAACAACTTTTTATCTTAAGAATTAGAATACAAAATTGTGTGAGGCGAAAAAACAGGGGCGGCTCCAACATACTCTTTGTCTTTTAATACCTCTGATAATTTGATATTTATGTGGTCATTCAAAGTTTCTTTCATCTGTAGTAATACATTCTCTGATTCTTTCCGGGGTTCTATCATATCCTTAGTTTCTTTCCTTGTCTCAACATTTTCTTGTTTCATATTCATCTTTTCAACTTTAGCAATCATTCTTGGACAATCCAAAACTTCATGGTCCATAGCTTTACAACAAAGACAACTAGGTATTCTACCAGGGAATTCCTTAGCAAGATGTCTCGGTCTTCTGCAAATGTAATAAAGGCTTAATCCTCTCTTATCTTAAATTATCCCCAACCTTTCCCGTACTATGCACTGGGATCACAGTAACTAACCAGTAAAAAAATATTTTTAGGATCATGCATCCATTTGTTAGTCCAAACATTCTTTCTATGCATATGGATAACATATATTTCATTTCTTCTATCAGATGTATTCATATCAAATCTTATTTCTTCTAACTGTGCCCTAGTTTTTAGACTAGAACAAAATTTATCAAACATACCTAGATCCATTCTTTCAAAACAAACATTTTCACTTATCTTACCTTTCTCAGAGCACAAAGATTCAAGGTATTACCTCTTTTTTTCAGATCAGACTTCTCTTTCGTAACACATAGCTTCACAAGTCATGTAGAATATTGCACACTAAAAAAACAAATCTACGCATAAAGAATTTTTCTCTTCAGTTCCCAACAATCACAATTTCAGGTCCCAACAACGAAACCATTTGTTGGCACAAGGGAAGAACTAGGGTTCAATGCTTCAATAACGCACCAACAAAACCCTAACTACCGGCCCTTTTGGAAACACCTGCGAAGTAGATGAAGTTGCAACTGAGGTAGAGGCAGGGGTGGTTGTAGGACTCAAATGTTTGCAACCTAGCTGGGACACAGATCTGTGATTATACCACTTAACAAAGCACTTTAGCAGTTAACATTCATCATTAATTAAACCTTCTTCACATCATATATCCAAACCCTAATTACATAACAACAGAATATTCTACCATATCTAACACATCTAAGCAGTCAACACATGGAGAAAGATGAGATCTAGCATTTATTCACATCATTTAAGCACTAAGCTATCATCCTAGATTCATCTAAACATCCATTACTGCACTTAAGCTTAAATTATCTACACAAGACAATAACTAGAATGCACAAAACAACCATAACAAAGGATATATGTGGTTCACCCTAGTATGGGGCTACATCCACCAACTCTTCTCTTGTTTATTATCTTCTCTCAATCTTCTACAAGAATAGAGAATCAAAACCCTACTCCACAGAGGACAGGAGATCTGTGTGCACCTCACCAAATCCTCCTTCCCCGAGCTAGGTTTAATCACAAATCCTTCTTACTGCCTATACACAATCTTCTTACGATCACTTGCACTTAGCTCTACAAGTTCTTAACACATAGTATGCACAAAGCATCCACAAATGTTTGCACTTAGCACCTTGGCCTCATCCTACATCACCTAGATATCTATTTATACATTACAAAATGGGCCCAAACATGGGTAAACCCATGGGATGACATCCCATACCTGTTACATAAACCCTAATCCCAAACCTGCCCTAAGAAAGGGCCGAGAGCCCGAGATCTCTTCTTCAACTTTCGTTCCACCTTCGACTAGCCTGTCGAAGTCCCAAAATAGGTCAAACATGACCAAGGATATCCAAAAGTTGGTCAAGGGCCAACAGGCTCCATGGATTCAAAATCGTGCACACTTAATTTGTTGCGCGTGGTATCCTATAATGTGTACACTTCATCATTTTACTGCGCAGTACATGCACGCACTATACCATGAAAGGTTCATACAAAAATGATATCAAATAACTCACTAGCTTAGGTACATTTTCATTTTACACTTATAATTGGGTTCGGCCTAGGAATATTATAATCCCCTCCCCTAATTTATGCACTGTCCTCAGTGCATTATGTACACATATACAACAAATATTTCAAAAATTCTCAAAACGATGTGGGTATTCTACCCACATTGCATCCTCATGGTCCCAAGTAGCATCCTCAGGACTATACCAGGTCCATTGGACCTTTTCAATCCCTATAGATTGATTCTAGAGTTGTTTGATTTTTCGATCCATAATGCGTACTAGATGCACTTGGAAAGCACCTTGTTTCTCCACCTGAATCACATTCCAATCAATAACATGATTAGCATCAGGTATATATTTCTTGAGAAATGACACATGGAATACATTATAAACAAACATAGATGCAAGCAATGCAATCATATAAGCTACCAGACCAATCCTCTCTAGGATTTAAAACAACCCATAATAGCGAGATTCCAACTTTGAACAATTTCCCAACTTCAGGGTAATTTTGTTGGATTTCACTTTCAAGAATACATGGTCCCCAACTTTAAATTCCCTGTGAGTTCTTCCCTTATCATCATAGTTTTTTTGTCTATCTTGGGAGGCCTTTAAATTTTGTTTTATTTTCAACATTTTCTCCATTTCCCAGAGTAAATCTGGCCCAACCACTCCTCTATCTGTTGGGTTATCCCATCTTACCAGTGTGTTGCACTTTCTGCCATAAAGTGACTCAAATGGGATCATCTTTAGAGATGTTCAGTACCCATTGTTATAAGCAAAATCTACTAAGTGCAAGTAGTCCTCCCATTTTGATGGTTTGTCCATCACATACATCCTCAACATATCCTCAATCACTTGATTCACCCTCTTTGTTTGTCCATCTGATTCTGGATGATAAGCTATACTACAATTTAAATTTGTTCCAAATCCATTAAATAATCCTTTCCAAAAAGTTGAGGTAAATTTTGGATCTCTGTCAGACACAATTGTCTTGGGTATACCATGTAATCAAGAAATTTCTCTTATATAAATATAAACAATGTTGGTTTCCTTGTGAGTGAGCTTAATTGGAATAAAATGGGAAGCTTTAGTAAACTTTTCCACCACCACCATGATAGAATCATGTTGCTTGTTTGTTCTGGGTAGTTATTGTTAGACAACTGAGAGGGGGGGGGGTGAATCAGTTGTCTTCATGCTTAAACAATTATGGTTTTTTTAAACTCTTTGTAGAGACACTGAATGATATCACAATAATGTTGGGAAATAAACAATGGCACTTTCAGCATCATTCACATATAAGAGAAACAAAGAGACAGATATTTCCCGAGGAAACCCATGCAGGGTAAAAAACTCTTTTTCTTTATATGATAAGTAATGGTTACATTCTTTACAGTATCATACATATGAGAAAAAACTCATAATGAGGCTACAACCTCAGCTTTGCAAGCTGCAACTTGCTGAGAGCACCAACTCTATGTTTTCTCTAGCACCAACTAGAAGGAAGCACCAACTCTCTGGTTTCTCTAGCACCAACTAGAAGGAAGCACCAACTCCCTGTGTTCAAGCTCCCACTTGAACCTTTGAGGACACAAATCATCCCTAGCTCCACCCAACCACCTTGAAATATAAATATTTGCTACTGAAACTTATTACAGTGATACGATGTTCAACAATGGCTTACTAGACTCATCATTGTTCTGCTGCATTTCGTTGCTCTATCTGCCTCATTTCCTTTCTGCACACATCACTTGCGCTGTCTGTTCTTCCACCTTTTATGCTCTATGTGCCATGTCCATTCACTGCACAGTTCCTCTTCTTTGCTCTTCAGCTTCTGCACTCTCCCCTTTCTTCACACATGAATCAAAGTCACCAACAACATTCACAACAACCTCTAACAGTAACCGCAACAACCCCCTTCTCTTCTCTGTACTGTTTATTTATAGCTTTTGTGCACCTTGTGCATGCAATGTTCGTAATGCCTCTGCATGCTGACTCTACACTGTTATGCTCCACCTCTCGAGTGATCTGTCTTATCATCATCGTGACTCTTCAGCTTCTCTAGCGGTTTTCCCACGTGTTCAACATCACTGGGTGTTATGCTGAGATTCCTCAGCCTCTCTGGTATTTGAGACTCTTCGTCTTCTCTGTGACATTCGAGCTCACCTTCTCTGTTTCAGTTATAGCCTCAATCCCATCCAACTGTCAATCACCTCCACAAGTCATCTTCATTCCACTGGCAGATTCCATGTGACTCTTCTGCTCCTCTGGAAATCACACCGAAGTCTCTTCGCATCCTCTGGTAGAAACCATCAATGGTTGCTAGCAGTTTCACTGTGTCATGCAATAGTAGCCCTCCGATCTTGTTCAAATTCACCTGCATCGTTGGATTAACTCTGAAGGGTATTGTCATTATTTACCCGTTTTTCACTTTCACAATTCATAGATTCTACGATGAGACATCTTGACTCGCCATGTCGTGAGTTCTGAAACTCCAAAATGAATATTTTTTGCGCTAACTCCTTCCTCCACGTGACCATAGGCAGTGGCCACTGTCTGTGCTAAAAGGCATTGTGAACTCATGATATTCATCGACCTTGATCAACCGTCCACGATCTCGATGAATCAACGATCCAGATATTTTTGCGATCTCGCATCTCGCTGTTCCTTAGATGGAGGCTCTCGTCACTCCAAGTCGCGATAGGCGAAGCTCCGAGATGGAGCTCAGATCAATGATCCAGAATCTTAGTGTATTGATGGTCCATATCTCTTCGTGAATTCGCATCTCATAGTTCCTGTGATGAAGGATCTCATCACTCCAAGTCACTATAGCCGAGACTCTGAGATGGAGTCGGATCAATGGTCAAGTTCAAACCTTGATCTAATTGCTAAGATCAAACCCTGTTACTTTGACTTTCCAGTCAGTGACATGACGATCTTTCGCAACGTGTCCTCTTGATCCAACGAACCACAACTATCATATCTACCTTGCAGCTTCAACATATCTAACGGCTATTGGTCCTTCATACTTCCCCCAGATCCTATGGCCCAGATCTTCTCACGATTTCGCCACTTCGCCATGTGAGTTATCGACACCTTCAAGTCCTGATCTATGAAACTCTGATAAGGAGTTAAATCAACGGTCTAGATTCATTCTCGATTCAATGGCTGTGATTGAATCGCGATATCGCATATCGTGAAATCGGGATTCTTGATGTCAAAATTCTTTGACATCTCCAACTCTCGATCCTCGAAACTCCGACATGGATAGGGATGAATGGTCTAGATTCAACCTTGATATGTCGGCTCATATTAAGTCGCGATTTCTCAATATTGTGATTCTGCCCGCTTCTCCTTGTTCTTTAAACACCGTGTAGGTTTTCCTCGATCCAACGGTGGTCGGATCCTGCGCTCAGATCTAACGCCTGAGATCTATCCTTCTCTTCAGCGCGCACTCTTCTTGTCTTTATTCAGATCTGATGGTCCTCATGCCGTCGGGAATTTTGGATGGGATCTAATGATCAACGACGCTTCTCCTCCAAGCTTACATTGTTCCTGTTTGTCCATCGATGCACACTCTGACCCTGCCATCTTCACTATTGTACTTGCCATCAATGACAAGCATATGCTACCTGTTAAACATTTGCCAATAGTTTGGTGATAAAATCCATTGATATAACTTCCCATTTCTACTCAGGAATGGGTAATGGCTGTAGAAACTGGGTAGGGTGTCTATGCACAGCCTTTACCTTTTGACATTCCAAACATTTGGAAATAAAATCAGCAACCTCTTTCTTCATTCCTGGCAAATAATATTGGCTCTTGACAGCTGCAATGGTTTTCTGATAATCTGGGTGCCCAACATAAGGTACATTATGCATTTCTCCCAATATCATATTTTTCAATTCCTGAGAATTTGGTACATAAATTATTCCCATGTACATGAGAATATCATCATTATATAGCTTGTATTCTTCATTTTTTGCTGCAGATTACCTTGCTATAATTTTTCCACTAATTCCTTGTATTGCAAATCTGATTTTCCATCCTCCAAAACTCTGTCTTTCAAATATGATTGGTACATGATAATTGTTTTAGCATGAAATTCATGCACTCTTATGTTGAGTGCATCAGTCACTTGATTCTCTTTCCCCTTGATAAGCTTTATATCAAATTCATATTCACTTAGAAATTCTAACCATCTACTTTTCCTAGCATTTAGATTTGGTTGATCAAATAAATATTTCCGACCATTATGGTCTGTCCTCATCTCAAACATTTTCCCCGTGAGGTAGTGTCTCCATTTCCTGAAGGAATTCACCATGGCTGTGAACTCCAAATCATGAGTGGCATAATGTCTTTCATGCATCTTCAACTTCCTTGATTCATAACAGATAAAAAACCCAGTTTGACTCCACCAAGTCCTTCTTTACATGCATTTGTGCATACAATGAAGTCTTCGTTTGGGTATGCAATCATTAGTATTGGAGCACTTGTTAATAATTTCTTCAAGTGTTGGAAATTCTTCTCACAATCCAATGTCCATTGAAACTTCACACCTTTCTTTTGCAAGGAAGTGATTGGGTGTGGAATCTTTGAGAATACTTCAATAAATCTCATACAATAGCCTGAAAGGCCCATGAATGATCTAAACTCTATCACATTCTTTGGCACTGACCATTCTCTAATGGATTCTATCTTCTTAGGATCCACTGCTATCCCATCCTTTGAAATGATATGTCCCAAATACTGAATTTGCTTCTAATAAAATGAGCACTTGCTCAATTTGGAATACAATTGATGCTCCCTTAATACTTGCAACACCATCCTCAAATGATGCTCATGATATTCTTCTAACTTGGAATATACAAGGATGTACTCCAAAAAGATAATGACAAACTTATCTAAATATTCTTGGAAAACACCATTCATTAAGCACATGAAAACAATTGGTGCATTTGACAACCCAAATGGCACCACTGTGAACTCATAATGACCATACCTTTTCCTAAAGGTGGTCTTGTTGATATCTTCCTATTTAATCCTTACCTGATCGTATCCTAACTTGAGATATATCTTTGAAAATATCCTTGCATCCTTCAATTGAACAAAGAGATCATCAATCCTTGGCATAGGATTCTTGTTCTTTACAGTCCCTTTATTCAGTGGTCTAAAATCAATACACAATCTTAATGTCCCATATTTTTTCTTCACGAACAAGAGTGGGGCACCCCAAGGTGACACACTTGGGTGTTTATACCCCTTCTTCATAAGTTCTTCAAGCTACATTTGCAACTCCTTCAGCTCTAGTGTACTCATTCTATAAGGAGTCTTTGACACTGGAGATGCTCCAGGCATTAAATTTATAGAGAAATCAATATCTCTCTTTGGGGGTAGTCCTAGTACCTCCTTGAACACATATTTGAAATCTTCCAGTATTACATGATCTTCCAAATTTGGCATCTTATCTTTAGGTGTCTCTTCCATATGAGATGCAATATTTGACACCCTTTTCTGTAACATTTATTTAGTTGAAATGATGAGATTTCTCTGATGGTTACTACTCTGGAAATTCCCTGCACTTTCCTTAGGCTCCCTTCCTCACCGACACAAGTAAATGACTTTTTATGATAGTCTAGTATAGCATGATGTTGGTCCAACCAATCCATCCTAATTAAAACGTCATAGGAACCTAAAGGAAAGATGTTCAAATCTTCCCTGGTTTTCTATCCATTCATGTCCATAAGACATGAATTAACCATCTCATTAACTTTTATTTTGTCTTCGGTAGCTAGCTGAACCAACCAATATTTTCCATGCTTGATTCTTGGAAAATGAAAACTTTCCACCATCTTAGGATCTATGTAACTATGACTAGCTCCTGAATCAATTAAAATAGCAATGGTTTGGTTGTTTATCATACCTTCCACTTCAATCATATGTGACTGATACTCTACTTTATTATTGTCTAGGGCTGCATAGATCCTTGGTACATTTCTTCCCATGTCCTCCACTATTTCATCTTGTTTTACATTGTGAATGGTGCTCACTTTTTCACCTCTGTGAGGACAATCTCTGAACATATGATATCCTTTATGACCCCAACATTGAATAGGTGGATTCCTTGGCCTTTGACTCCCTCTCTCAATCATTTTGGGTTATCTAGAAGTTGGTTGTCCCTGATTATTATTTCTGAAGCATGGTGGCTTAGTTCCCTTCTTCCTCTAATCCATATTGAATTTATTTTTTCCTTCCCAAGATTTTTGGAAAGTTGGCCTTGATTTTTGTTGATCATGTAGGCATTTATCTTTCCTTATGGTCTCCTCCAATGTCTTGGGATCATCATACTATATTTTTCATTGATGAATGATGGAAATCCACTCAAATAACTTTGAATCTTAACTGTCTCATCCTTGATGAAAGAAACATACTTTAGCAGTTCTAAAAACCTTCTCTCATATTATTCTATGGTCATACTCCTAAGCTTGAGTTCAAAGAACTCTTTCATTTTCTTGTCATCGTATCTCTTAGTCAAGTATTTATTTTCAAAATAATTCTTGAATTCCCTCCAAGTAAAAAATTTCTCTTTAATGTGTTGCACCTACACAAGTTGATCCCACCACATGGACACCTTTCACTTGAGTTGATAGATGGAAATTCTTCCTTCTGCATGAGAAGAATAATTATGAAATTGAAAATACTTTATCATTCCCAACAACCATGTCTTTTCATCTTCATCCTTCTTGTGCTCACCATCAAATGTAGGAGGTTTGATTTTGTTTATTTATCCTCGTAGCTCATCCACCCCAGACCTATTATGCTTCCTCACAGGGGATGGAATTGAGTTGTTGTGTTCCCTCTTATTGGAATGCATCTGAAAGTGATGGTGATGTCTTCTAACACTTCTTGTTATTCTTTTCTCATCAAGAGACCTGTGACTTCCTGATTTTCTTGAGTCACTCTCCTTATCCAATTTATTTTCTATTATGTTCAAGATTTGCATTAACTTCATGTTGAAGTCCTCTTGTTTTTCCTTGGATATCATAATCCTTTCAATATCTTATTTATGGATTTGGACATCCTTTTGCAAATTTTTCATGGTCTCTACCATATTCATGTTTTCATCCCTTCCTTCTCCATGTCCATTGGAGTTTGTTCCTTCAATGCCAAAATGGACATCCATCCCTCTGATCTCATATTCCTGGATGTAAGTCCCCTATGCATATTCCATTAATCTGGACTCTGCAATGACCCTGATGTGATCTAGTTGTTGTTAACTCTACAAAATGTGCAGCCAAAAAAATGTTTTCAGGCTAATTGTTTCAACAATTTCATGAAAATATATGAACCATTCTGGTTCATTAATATATCATAATTCTTTCTTCTCATTTCCTGAAAAAATGAATACCCAGATCAATTTTATGGGTGAATAATTATATTCTAATGTCCAACACCTTTCCAACATCTTCTTCCATGCTCAATTCTGAGTCTTTAGCAAAAATTTATGATTATTTGAAAATTGCTCATTAATTTTTCTGTTCATTCTTCAACTTGGCGCAATTTTGCACTGCAAATATGCATTTTTGCACCTACTCCATTGGAATTTTCGTAGGATCTCAATTTTTTTCTTCATATACATATTCTGGACACTCTGCCCAAGTTTCACCTTTTTCTGGGTTCTGGGTTGCTAGTTACAACCTGCTGAAGTTCTAGGCCAGTTCGTGTTTTTGTCCTGGAATGCTACAGGTACCTTATTTTCCATATTAAACATTTTTAACCTGCCCAAAAACTTGATTCATCTCTTTGAATGTCTTATATGTTTCAATATATTTCCATTGACTTCTCCTATGCCTCATTCTGATTCTGAAGTAGAAAGTTATGGCTCTTTGAAGTTAGTTGGGTCTTAAAATTTACCCTCCACTGTTTGCTTTGTAACTTTATCATAAAACCTTTGTTTGATGAATGGTTTACACCATTTGAAATATATCTCTGAGCTCTCTTATTTGAGCTACAAATGAAAAGTGTACATTTTTATACCTTAGTACACTCTGTTCTCATTATTTTTGAGTACCTAAAAATGTTGTTAAGGGCCTCAAAAACGTGTTTCAAAAAGATGACGATCAAACTGTATAAAATATCACGGAACTTCGATAGTTTTACACTGTTCTTCACCCTCCAAACACATTTTCATGCACAATTTTCAACCTATACTCCCATATTTACCATGCTCAGCAAAAACACAAGGCAAATCTTTCTCTGAGCACCTATAACCACTATGCATCACTTCTTTGTCGCGCCAATAACTGGTGTGTACTACTTTTGTTTCACGCGCCAATACCCACCGTGCAAAAATTTGGTTCTTTCTCTAATACCTATATTTTGGTGCCCCCACCGTGCACCACTACTTCGCGTGCACCATTAATTAAAATGTCATGGGACAACATAAACGCACATTGCATGCACACTAACCAAACTCCTTTGCGCTTTGCCAATACTGCGCACAACACGTGCACCATTATTATGTGTGTGCACACCATGCGTACCATTATTATGTTGGTGCACACCGTGTGCACCTTATTATGTGTCTGCACATTACACAATGCTAAATTTAGCGTGCGCACCCGCGCACTAACATTTTTTCGTGCGGCGCAAAAATTTAGCGTGTGCACCCGTACAACAACATTTTTTCTGCACAGTGCCAAAATTTAGCACGTGCACCCACACACCAAAAATTTTCTGCGCAGTGCCAAAATTTAGTGTGCGCACCTGCACACCAATATTTTTCTATGCGGCACCAAATTTTAATGCGCGTGCCCGCACGCCAATATTTTCCCTGCCCACTGCCCAATTTTTACATATCACAAGATTTTTATTTAGCAACATGCATTTTTAGTTCGCCCACCTGTGCACATTCATTTTTATGCGCATCAATTCCTCATGAATTCCATTGTAGAAATTGGGGATTTTGCTTAAATGTTTCCCAATTTCTATCATAGACATTCTGAAACTATGAAATTTGTTCAATTTCACCCTGATAACACCAATTCAACCTCTGTAACAACAAATCATTGTGGGTTGACATTTCTGGAATGAATTTTTCCCAAACTCAATTCTCGAATTGATCATTATTATTAATAAATTCACTCCATCTGTCATGGCTTCACTGTAACTTCAAATTCGACCAATTAGAGGTCTGAATTTTCTATAATGGATATTAACTCAAGAATATCTCACCACTTGGCCAAATTTCTCAAATTTATCATGAATTTAACAACATAAATTGGGGCTTTTCCCAATTTCAAACAATTGTTGTTACTTTTTACCATGGACGCTCTGCAACTCAAAATTTGGCCACTTCTAAATAAATCCTCTGTGAAATTTGGCTTCAAATCAACTTGCTCGGCCCATCCAGGCTTAGTGTTGAAAACTGAAGCTCTGATACCATATTGTAACATCACCGGCCACCCATGTCAGGCCATGCTATTCTAGAAAATGCTTATATTCTCTAATCAACATATTGTAACATAACCAACATCCAACTAATCTATTCCAAATAAATTTTTCAAACTGCATGTAATTAAAACATATACACACAGAACTCTTGCTGAAGTTTATATATGAAATTTAAGAAGGAAAATACATTATGTAAGTGCACAGATTCATACTGAAATAACAATAAACAAATACATGCAACATATATAGGAAATACCCATAAATATAAAAACAGTTATAAACCACAAATAGTATAAACCCATAAAACAAACATGTAAATAATAATGCAACATGTAAATTCATCACACAATTGAAACTTGTCTTGGTAAGAATATCACCAACTGTGCGTAGACCTTCCACAAACCTCCTAGCTGTAGACCACACTACCCATCACTCTCAACAGTGGGTCATTGTTGGCCCTTAGTTCTGGAAGTAATCAAAGATTAAGGAAGAAAATACGAAATGTGAACTATGTGGAAGACATAGCGACTGATACTGGGTCGAAGTGAGCAAAAGAGCAGATAATATGGAGTGAAGTAAGAGAAATAAATTCATTAGATGAACAGATCGAGGAAGACATATCAATAAGGAAGATGGATCGTGGACAACTCAACAAGCGGAAAAAGCCACTGGTAGATTCTTTGGACCACCTCACAGGAATGAAGGAAAGATAGGCTAGCGAAGCCATGAAAAGTGGGTCAAGTTGACCTAGGGTTTTGGTATCTAGGGTTTTAGACACCTAGGCTTCGGTCTAAGCCTGTCAATGAGCTATTGTAATGTATAAATAAAGGTCAAGAGGACCCGGTATCAGGTTGTTTTCATTTTCATTGTTAGTTCGATTATGTGATGATGAGCAATTGTTGTTATTATTGAGAGAGGAGGATTGTGTGGAGAGAGAAGTCTTTGTTGTAAGATCTTCAACTGGGTGCGAAGATCAAACATACAACTGGGTGCATAGGGAAGGCAGGAAGAGAGAAGATTGAAAGGGAGAATATCTTCTATCTAAGAGCACAAATAGGACTGTATGCTTTCACCTAATATATTATAAAGCATAGTTCTGTGGACGTAGCCCTAGGGAGAGGTTGAACCATGTACATCTTATTGTTGTGTGTGATTGATATTGTGTTCTTTTGCTCTATGATATACTGTTACTGCATTACTATGTTATATCTGATAGATAATTGTGCGAAGTAGGCCTTAGTCGGTAACTGATATCTAGAAGTTGTGTTGTTCTTATATTGGATCCACTTTGTATTTCCTCTGGTTGTAGACACATGTGTCCTACAACCCCCTATTGGTACTTCAGGTGAGACTACATCTACTTCATAGGTGTTTCCGAAAGGGACAGTAGTTAGGGCTTCTTGGTCTGCTATTAGAGTTGAAACCTGGGTCTTCCCATGTGCCAACAAATGGTTTCGTTGTCGGGACCGATATATTCTTGAGGGAATGTCAAGGTGGTTTCCATTGAAGACAAAGATTCAAAAGTGGATAGAAGAACAAGAAAAGGACTTCATAGAAGCTTAGAATAAGAACCCTAATATTATCATAGAATATTGGTTGGTAAGTTATATCTTTACTTATATACACAAGATTTTCTTTGGAGGAATTCATAAGGAACTATACGAGTCACTGGCCAGATTAGAAGACACCCAGTTTGAGATTAGATCTAGACCGCATGTGGTTTGGATGTCGGCGCTAATCAAGAAGGTCAAAAGAGTTGATAACGTGGTGTCAAGAGAAGTATATAACTAGTTTGATAATACCATTGGAGGGTATATCACAAATTTTTCTATTGATAGGGTGGAATCATATAGCCAAGTAGAGAGATATTTATTTAAAGGACCTATAGGAAAATTTTTACACTTCTTGAAGTTGAAAATCAATATTTTATTCCATGAGAAGAACATCTTCAATATATAGTAGTGGGTCAGACTGAAAAGGCTAATGTTCAAGAATTCATACAACGAAAATGACACTGAGATCGAACACACGTGCAGTGGGAGGGCCTTCAAAGAAGTTCCTCTAGTGAACTTGTTCTAGTAGAGTCATGAACCAACACAAGAAGAAGGGTTCTACAGTGGAGAAGAAGAAGAGTTGTTGAATGAGGAACATTCAGAGTCCGCTAGGGAATAAGAAGAGAATATTGAAGAACCTTGCCAAGAAGAGTCAAAAACTTCAAGGACTGCGCAGACTGTTGAAGTAAGTGTTATTACACCCCCTGTTGTTTCAACAACATTAAGTAACCAAAGTAACCTAATTTATCAGAGAACTCAGAGCATTGGTACAAGTGGTTCAATGCACACTCAGCCAGGAAACCTCATGAAGATCTATGGAAGATGAGATGACGCTACCCACCTTTAGAGGGGATGGATCTAAAGATCCGGATCAACACCGGTTTCTATGTGAAGTTGTATGGAGTGTTAAGAATGCCATCGACGAAGCTGTTAAATGAGCTCAGTTTAGTACTACCTTGAGAGACTGCGCACTGGGATTGTACATGAAATTTTTCCAAGTAATTTCACAGCCTAAACCGCTGAATGACATCAAGAATGAGTTGGTTGCAGAATTCAAGAAACCCAATTCAGAGTCATAATGCATTACAGAGTTAAAATAAATCAAGAAAAGAATAGTTGAACCTGTTTGGGAGTTTGATCAAAGGTTTAAAACCTTAATGGGTCGGCTAACTTTTCATATACCATATGAGAAGAATGGGAAATGGTTCATTGCTTCCCTTTTACCACACATCAGAGTCCCTCTGATGCAACAAAATACTTCTTCGCAGGCTAAGGCATTGGAGATTTCCATATAGCTAGAATCAACCCCTATGGGAGAATCCATCTCAGGTATGAGTCAAATTTTAAGTCAATTAACTAGCTTGTCTCTGCAGGTCGAAGATATGAAGAAAGACAAGGGAAAATATAAAAGAGAATATATCTGGTGCATTAGGTGCAAATAGAAAGGTCATGACAAGGAGCATTTCCCCCTATTTCACAAGTACTTATCATCTGGAGCTCTGAGCCCTTTGAAGAAAGTTATCCTACCTTGATGCGAGCTATGTAGAAACAGACATCACCTCGATGAATGATATTACATGCAAAAATATGTTCAGACACCCAAAACTCTATATTGTAGATTCTGTAAGTTAGTAGAGCATGATGATAGGGATTGTAGGGCCTATGACCTCATGCATGAAAGGTCAAGAGATATATACAAAATTTAAGGTGAAGTACAACAAGAAGGGAACACTACATAGTATAATTCCCCAGGAAAAGGAAACTTCAACCCTCGTGGTGGATTCAGATGACGACGAGGAGGAGGAGGTAAGGGTTGAGGTCGAGGTCAGATCATTCGTTATAACTGTGCACAACTAGGACATTTGGCAAGGGACTTTTAGAACCCTTGTACCACTTGTAGATACTGCAACTCATTTGAACATGTCATAGAATATTGTACAGCTAATCACAACACAACATAGCAGAGAAGATCCTAGAGTCATTGTTATCAATAGAGGAGGCACTTCTATAGGAGAAGACAGGGCGACTCCAAGGAAGACTACAAAACAATCAAGAGTCATAAAATATGCAGAGAAGAAACAAGAGTTTGATCCAAATAAAGAGAAACAAACATTTGAGGAAGTCAAAAAAGAATTCAGGAGAGATCAATCTTCTTCCTCAAGGGCTCAACCAAAAGTAAGAGAATGTGGAATGCCCCTGGCCTTTGATCATTCTGCTTCACCCAGAGAAGGAAAAGAGGTAAGTAAGCTCATGGAATTTTTATGCACTTGCATTAATTTGATAAAAGATGAGAGCATTGTACAAGATCTCCAAAATGTGATTAGACAATATGAGCTAGGAAAGGTAGATCTTCTACTGAATAAAGTAGTACATCAACTATCCAAAAAGAGAAGGAATATTAAGGAACTACACCTGAATGCTCAAATTTGAGAGTATGATATAGACTATGTGGTCCTTGACTTAGGGTCAGAGGTCAATGTGATTATGAAGAAGACCTGGGAACTGATGGGAAAACCTAAGTTGATATACTCCCCCATGAGGCTCGGGATGGCCAATCAATAGGCTGTGAGCCCCTTCGAAAGACTGGAACATGTCCCCATGGACATCGATGGGGTGAAAACATTTGTGGACTTTAAGGTGATTGAGATAGCTGACGATAGATGTACTTACCCTGTGTTGTTTGGAATTGATTGGGACTTCAACAGTTCTATTGTTGTTGACTTGAAGAAAAGAAGAATGATGTTTCAAGGAGATGGCCTTAGGGTCATCGCACCTCTGGATCCTGATGAAGGTCCCAAATACACAGAGCCCATTAGAGAAGAGGACCGTGCATATGAGTTAGATAATATATACAAATTGACCGCAAGATAACAGGATTACATTAATCCTATTGCAGATGGGAAACTAAGTTGGCAAAGTCACAATGCATGCTCATCTGACTCAGAAGAAGCACTGAAGAACTGGCAGAGCAAGATGTATGAATTTTCTGTGCGGTGATGTGCTAGATTGACCAGAGAAGTTCATTGGATCGACACAACAGTAAGCCATTTACCTACATTTTATGATTTGAATCACTTAGAAACTTTCTTACTATAATTTCAAGAAATTGTACAAGTACAATAGAGACTGTTGGCACTAGACGAGGATTTGAAAGCTACTCCAACAAGATGGTGGGGAACACATAAAAGGAACATTGCAAACTGGACACAATGTCTCACTTTGATGACAGCGTGATTTTCTGAACAAGTCAAAGGATGCGAAGTTAGGTACAAATGTCAAAGCTACCCGAAAGACCATGTGCGAAGATGTGAGGAGCCTTGGAGCTGCATTCCTCAAGATATGTGGGTGCATAAATTAATCAATACTCTAGATACAACGCCTATCAACTGGTACCTTGAAGCAGAACTGCACCTCACCACTATAGATTAGCAAGGTATGACATAGAACTATGTACCTACATTCTTGTTTGAAAGTCAGTACCCTATGGTAGATCAAGATTTACTGGTTGTAAGACATAAAGTATTTGAGGAGGCGCCTAGCCTCCCTATGGAGAAAGAAGAGGATGAATGGACTGCACCTCTCCATAAATTGCAAGGATGTTACAATATCAATGTCGATGATGACGGTGATCCTAATGTTGGATTACTGAGAGTGGGGGTGAATCAGTAATAGCATAATTATAATCCTTTTTCTTCAAATGTTATATCAATGTAGAATTATTATCCAATAATGAGCAGTAAGAAATAAACAATCACACACATACATAATACACCAGTGTTTTATGTGGAAACCCAAATCGAGAGAAAACCACAAAATGATTTTTCTTATATTTATTGAAGAATTACATTCATTGGAAGCACCAACTTCCTTTGTTTTCTAGCTGCAACTGGAAGGAAGCTCCAACCCCCTAGTTTCTCAGGCTGCAACCTGAGGGAAACTCCAACTCCCCAATTCTCTGGCTACAACCAGAAGGAGGCTACAACCCCCAATGTTCTCCGGCTACAAACGAAAGGTGGCTACAACCACTTGTCCTTGCCCCATCCTACCACCCTGAAGTAGAAGTAGAATGATGGAACCACTGTCACACTATCACTATGAGATATACCGCTGTAAACTTGTACCAATAAATCTGAACCATGCATCAACCATGCATCAACATGTACCTCAACCTATAAACAACGTGTACCAGAAACAAATGCATCAACCATGCACCAACCTGTAATCAACATGTACCATAAACAATTGCATCCAACCATGTACCAAGTATGTACCAATCATGTTTCAACTACTCATCAACTATGACTCATCAATATGTACCAACATCATCAACTATACACCTCATGTATGTGTGCCAACTCATCAACTAGTTGTCTCAACCATGTACTCAACATGTACCACAACCAAAATCCCTCATCAATTTCATCATCCAAATCTGATTTGTAGCTCTGTAATAGGCCTGGTGTATAAGATCACATTCCTACAAACCTTCCTTGACTTTAAAAACAAGAGACTAACATTTTCATCAAATTTTTCTTTAGTCTCACATGCCTAGTTTTAGATTAGTCAACAACCCTAACTTGAAGTAATCATAACTTTGAACCTGTAATTTATAAAGATCTAAAACTGATATACAATTTTATTTAGTGTGTTTTATGAAATTCTTCCATGTGTCACTACTTGGAACCTCTCAAAAAAGGAGTTATAGAAAAAATGACATACTTTGTTGAATTCTGGTTTATTCTAGAGAGCGACCTTGTAGAGTGTGCCACGCACAAAATATTTTATTCATTGATATGAAACTATTACAAAAAATACTACAGACTATACCCTAACCAACACATTTGGTCTCACAGATTTTAGATCTGTTATGAAGAAGTTATGATGTTTTTACCCGAAACACCCGATTTTGACTAGTTTCAGTGCTGGCCACAAACCCTATTTTCCATGGAGTGTAACTCCCAAAATACGACCCACAAGATCAATTTTTTACCACAGATACTTGGATATTTTTTCTCAATTTCATAGAAATTTCACAGTCTGAATCATTATAGAAAAAACGTTATAGCGAAAATGGTGAGATGACCTGTAAATAACATACCTTAGAAAACATCATCAAAAGAATTTATCCTTCCTTGCATTTCGGCCTTCTTTTCTTCACCTTCACTTAGAATTGTGGTTTATATATCCTTGGTTACCTCAAACACATATAGATATTCAATATTCTCATGTGTTATTCAAATGAGAGAGCCTTGCCTCTTATTTATACTCTCCAAGTAGTTTCCTTAAAAACATCTTCTAGGTCACTTGGCCCACTTTCCTTATTTTAGGGTTGGGTCCACTTCTTATTTCTCCATTAAATTTATTATTGAAATAATTTATTTTGTATTCACTTTGAATTATAATATACTCATCACTTCAATTTATTTTTTACCTTTCAAAATCTCTTAAACCACTTTGATGACTTTGACCTTTTGGGGCTTCTAGATGACAGATGAGGGTCCTCCAACTTCGTAAGGCCATAACTCTCAAACCATGGGGAGTTATGTGACGTTCTACATACCACCAGAAATGGCATGACATGTACTATCCATATAGAATAGTATTATCTGAAAATATATCATAACTCATACCCTTACCCATCAAACAAACTTGGGTCCATTACCCAAACCTGGGGTCTCC
>ML802639.1:302884-317845 GCA_009831015.1 Picea engelmannii | reverse complement strand
TACCATCACGATTGGGCTTCTGCAAGGTGATGAGCTGGGGTGGATGTGCCCCTTGTGGAGAAATTCTTGGATCGGTCACTTGATCTCCTCATTCTCTAAAAAGGAGCGATGATCGACTGGCCCATTGGTTAGCAGTGCACTGGGGGTCATATCGATGGGGTGCTTGACCTGTCAGTGCAGAGGTACCCCTGTAGGTGAGGAGAAGATATCTGAGTATTCTTCCACGACCTTATCTACTTGCTTCTGCTATGTGGAGAGGTCGTCTGTAGAGACCCTAGATGTGGCTGTGATCTTTCGCTTATTGTGAGAGTGAATCATGAAGAAGACAAACTTCCCCATCTGAGAGATGACCTTCTTGCATTTCTTAGTAGAGATCAAGGAAATATCACTAGGTGGGACTGCCTTGGGTATCCTGTACAATTTCTTGTTCAAAGTAATAATAACACTACGAGGCCTAGACTCATATACAACATGAAGTTTCCATAAATAAGGTTGGCCCAAAATAACATCACAAACTTCAAGAGGAGAAACATCACACAATACCTCTTCTTTGAAGGGCTTGATGTCGTACAATAGTTGGCACTATTGGCTGACGCAGAGATCGCTTCCTTGGCGGAGCCATCCAATGGTGTATGGTTGTGGGTGCGACATTAATGGTAGGGCCAACTGCTTGATGACCTCTACTGCGATGAGGTTCTTCTAGCTACCGCTATCAACGATGAAGTGCAATGGGGTGCCTTTTACCCACATCTATGAATGGAAGAGGTGCTCTCCTTCTTTTGGCTCGTCTGGTTCACCAGGCTAGAGCTTGGTGGTAGCAACGATGGCGCTGGGTTCCGCATCAATGATCCATATTCCCCTTTCTGGTTATGGCTCAGAATCATAATATGCATTTGATTCAGGGGCTTTCACTTCGGCCACCAGCGACTGCTTTGAGCAACAGTCACCAGTGTTATGCCAAGGGCTCTTATGGAAGTCGCACCACTTCCCAATATCTTTCTTTGTCTTTCAAGTGTCCTTATTTTCTTGAGGCTTGGACTGGTTGTTTTTGTACTATCCATTTTCTCTTTGTCCTTTTTTTGGTGGGTTGGGGCCTCCCTTTCCTGGATTTTGTTGTGAGGGGTTCCTAAGCCGCGATTATGCTTGATTTTGACGGCATATCGGTAGGCCGTGCCCAAGGATGAGATGTCCAGAAATTCCATTTTAGTCTGGATGTATCTATGTAGAGAACCACAATACTTTAGCACTATATGTCACTCCAAATCTTTGATACCCAACTTGGTGCACAAGGTATGGAAGATATTTGTGAAATCTGGCACTGCTTGGTCTCTATCTTGCCGTAGTGTGGTCCATTTGGTATACAGGTCATCATAACTTCCGACAAGGTAGTATTGTTCCTTAATAACATCCCTGAAGGATTCCCAGGTGGCCATGACTAAAAATAATGAGGTTTCCTCTGTTTCCTTTTGCTCAAATAAATTTTCCCACCAATCTTTGACATGGGGAACGACTTTGAGGAGCGCAAAAGTAATCTTTTCTTTATTCGAAAAGTTATGGAAAAACAAATACCCTTCTAGTAGATTCAACCACTTGTCTATGGAATCTATGTCTATCTGACCTTCAAATATAGGAATATCAAATTTTATGTGTACCTTGAAGGGGGCGGTGCCTCCGTTCGAAGAAGATGTGTCGCCTGTTGGTAGTCGCCGAAGGACTTGCGCGAAACTATCCATCATCTCGTTCCTCTGTTGCATGAGGGAATCCTCAATAAAAAGTTTGAAAGGATCTCCTGTCCCATCATATTTATTTTCTCCTACCATGGGAGGTCGCTTTGGTGTGCAAGAGCTTCTTTCCTCAAGAGAAACAAGCTCGAGAACCAACTCTTTGTACTCTGCCCTTGTTGGGGACATGCATTAAGACAACAAGGAGTAGACTTCTCTGATACCATTGATCTAGATTTTATGAGCAGAATGAAATGAATATAGATTATTAACAGGTGCTTAACATAAAATAACAGATATACAGTAAAACTGGTTTTCTATTCAATAACGAAATAAGCTAAAACTGTAAAATGCAGCAGAAACAAGCTTGCTGGAATGGTGGCGGCTTATCTCTGAGAAGAGATGTGACGACAGTGCACATTCACAATAAGAAGGTTACAATGAGGCTCTGAAGGCCTTTTTACAATAATAAATAATTCCAAAATCCCTAGACATGCAAAAACCTAACCCTAGGAGATGAAGCGCCAAAAGTCATGTGGGCCCTGTTTGGGTAAGTTAGTACATCAACTTCTCGGGGTTGTAACTTTTGCATACGATCTCTGTTTTAGGCATGTGATAGACCATTGGAAAGGTATTGTAGAGGAGATTCATTTTGGGGGCTCAATTCCTTTGGCTATAATTGAAGATATCAATCCTGAAAAACCTTCATTTAGGCCCTCAAAATGGCCCTGGAAGTTAAAACTACTAAAAATAGTAAATTGCCAAAATTGTCAGAAAACTGTTTTGAGCCAGTTGGAAAGGTGGGTGGCCAATGATATCCATCTAGATCAATCCTACCAAACAAAGATTCACCAAGTAGTAAAAGGAGGTTCCTCTCCCCTGCCAACCTTGGATCCAACCACCATGCACCCTTTGTGCAATAATTGGACACCCCACTAACTTATGCCCTATGCTCCCTAAATTACACAAATTAATTCAACCTCCAAATGAAACATTCTTACTTCCTACCCTAGTAGTGACAGCACAACTATAGAACCTTTTTCATCCAAACAGAAAGGTCTTTGTACGAAACATGTATGTGTTATATACTCATCGTATGGCCATTATACCCATAATTTTCTAGCTCCCTCTAAATTTTGGGAGATACTCGCAGCACTGTGACAAAGATAATTTCCTAAGTTATCCCAAGCACCCCTGAATATCACTAACTTTACTTCCATCCATTAAATCTCTACATTATTAAATGAAAGGATGAGATGTCCTTGTGCATGTTTCCAGAAAATGGACCATTTCACATACACATTCCCTCTCGTTATCAAATGTCAAAGTCCTTGCATGACTAACTTTCAAAATATTCAAACAACCCTTCAAGTTTCACTTTGTGAACACGAAACTATGTTACCACCTCTAGGTAATGCAATTGACCCATTTTAGGAACAAGAATCCATACCTATGGCCCCACCAGCCATACCTATACCATGACAACCATAATACCTCCCACCAAACCCACCTAATTTTCATGTAAGTCATGTCCATGAGATTCTTCCTCCCTCCTTCATACATATCCCACACACATGTATGAACATATGGTTCATGTATTATATTTGCTAGGGACCTAACCTACCTAACCTCTCAAGTAGGTAGTGTTGTTTTGGTTTTGTCACATGGGTGAGGAAAAAAACAACACTTACTTTCCTATTTAAGTTAGCTAAACAATACAAAGAGTTGTGAGTTGATTAGATAATCAAACATGCATGAAACAAGGAAATAAAAATAAAAGGAAACAAATGTTAGAAAAACTTGGAAGAAGTAGAACCATGAAAAATGAAAATGACAATCATATAGATACCAATGGATGAATGTATTGATAGGATAGCACCATGAAGAAAGGTAGGGACCTATGAATCCCCTCTTCCTCCTTGGGATGGATCTTGAGTTCCCCAATAGAGAGATCTTGTCTTCATACAATGGAAAGTAGCAATGGTGAAGAAATACAATGCCAATCCTCTCAAGAGGTGAGTGGCATGGCCCTTGCTATAGTGCTTGAATGATTCAAAGAGAAATGAGGATTCTCCATGAAGAATTCTTGCAACATAACAATATCTTGAAAATATTATTTTTCTAGCACACCCATGGCACATATTTATAGTGTCCATTCATGGAAAGATATAACTAGTTCATGATGTGAACAAGAGGCCTCTGAGGGTACTTCCTAGCCCTTAACTAACTTCCAAGCTATATTTCCCTCAGATCTGAGTGTCAAATCATGTTGGAGGTCGGACTGAAAGTGGTTGAGAGGCCAACAAGATTCATAAATGCGTCATTTGTGAGAAGTGTTGGGGTTTTCTTGTAGACAGTCGTGCATCCCACACATTCTGTGCATAGTGCGCAACTAGGGCTATGTTAGCCTATGCATTTCATGCACAGTGTGCATGCTTCCTTTGGTGAATTTCCACACATTGATTTATGAACAAAGTATATAGTTTTATTCCCTTTTTGATGGATTTTGATGTTGTGGGTGTACTAATTTTTGTTGGAATTGATGTCTTTCTTCAACCATTGTTTGTAATGTTGTGAACAATTTTTTGGTTGTAATAGATTCCCCCTGATGTGTGAGGTTAGGGGCATACATATAAACAAAATAAACCAATGTTTATTTTGTTGATGGTTCCATTGTGTGGAAGAGTGAAGAGAGGAACTGCAAAAATGATCCATCAGAGAGAGGGGGAAAACTGTGGTAACCAAACCTTTCTCTAGAAAGAAATTAAAATATGTATACAAACGAGGCGGGCATGCCCCATGCTCATGTCATGAAACCAAAATGTGGGACTATAGCTAAAGGTGTATGATGATGTAGATAGTTGCGGGGCCCTCAGGGGTAGTCGATAACGAAATATGATGGTTCTGAATGGTGAAATGGCTCTGAATCGAGTAATGGAAGACGGTCAGAAGTGTGAATGACTCATAGGCATTGATGTCCTATCACATTCATAGGTATTTGGCTGGGATGGAAAACTGCAATGATCGCATAGTAAGACCCACCTTAACATGAGATTTTTTAGAAGTCAAATGTTATGGGGGTCAATGGAATCAGAAAAAAATTATGACTCTCTTTTTTCTATCTGAGACTCCTCATTGGAAAGGTAATGAGAGTCAAGATATTGTTTCCCTTTTGGGAACTGTGTTGATGTCGACAGGAAGGGACACACAATGTCAAGAAGAAAATGGATTCTTGAAATCCACTGAGTAATAGGTGATATCAGGTACTGACGGGTAACATGGACAAAGTCAAGACAATATGGGACTCAGGACTTCCCTTGGTTGGGGTTTTGAAGGATGATTGGCAGCAACCGTAAAACTAGATATAGTGTAAGGGGAACAACTAGACATGGGGTAAAATTGTGTTGGAGGCTGAAAAAGTGGACGAACTCAGAGATCGTGGTTACATGGATTTGGGATACTCAGGTTTTTTCAAATATGGCTATATGAAAAAGGGTGGATGCCCCAACAATGGGAGACATAGGTAACTTTTCCAAGTAAAAGAAGGCCATCGGGGATGATGACTAAAAAGGTTATGTATATGATGGAAACAAGGGCTTTATACAATTACCAAATGAATAAAGAATAATTTGAGTTGAGTATACAGATACAAAGATGGCTTGGCTTGTTTAGGGCACAATTTTGTGAAAGTGAACTGATGTAGGGTGGGGGCCACATGGGTGGGTTTTTGTATTAGGTCAATGGATGGAGAACAATATGAATATGGAAAAAATAATGGTGGATGAGATGGAGGGATAATGAAATTGTGGGGGTGCATTCAACAGAACCAAGTGTAGGATGATATGACTCGGGAGTCCGTTGGGAAGGTTAGAAATATGATAAGAAGAAGTATGAGGTTCATTCTCAAAAGTGCAAAAACTATCAGGACTCCCAATCCTAGGGGGTGAAAATAGCATGAGTGTCAAGTTTCCAAGGGGAACTATGAATGGGACAACTCATGTAGGGGAGAGTGTTATTGGTTGACAGTACCAAAATGTGGCATAGGTAAAGGTACTGCAGACCCATATGTAGGGACCCTAAAGGAAAATGTCAGAGAGTGTTACTGGGATATGCAATTGTTTACAGACGAAGTAATTACATGTTGGTGTTGAACATATACCTGAAGGGGCCGTAAGATTTCTTAACAAGAGCCTGTACATAAAAATCCAAATACTCGACATGAACAATATCTAATGATAAAGAACATATAACAACTATTTGATAAAATGAAAGTGAGCATGCATACTTGAACATGGACTAAAGAAAATTCTCCTCCAGGGAGAAGTGAAGATGATAACCTGAGGAATATGAATGTGTATATGGCTAGATCAAGATCTTGTGCCCAAGAACAATTTGGAAAATGGATGCTCTGGGCTCTTGTACCAGAATGTGGAAGTTGGGGAAAATGGATTATATATGGATGGTGGACCCATAATGCCACCTCATTTGCATCGACACTATTGGTGATCTAGTGAGAGTGTTGTGAGGTGATTTGGAAGATTACGTGAGCTTGGGGCTATCAATCAGGAAGTTGTGTGAGACATGTTAGTGGCCTTATTATCTCGCACTTTGTGAATTTGAGGGAGGTGATAAAGAGAGTATCGAGGGATTGGATGAGGGGATTATGATGCATCATGAATGGTGGGGTAATCAGATGAGGTTGGATAGGGGTTGAGTGATGACCTTGATATTCAACAATCAAAAGACATTGGTACATGAAATGAGCAAGTGAGTCAGAGAGAGCAGAAGGACATCTCATTCGCTTGGGGATAGACAAAAATATATAATTGTTGGCACATGGGTAGACCCAGTGTTCAACGCTTCAACAACGCACCAACAAAACCCTAACTACTAGCCATTTCGAAAAATCCTGTGAAGCAGATGCAGTCTCACCTAAGGTAGAGGTAGGGGGGGTTACAGGATTCAAGTATCTATAACCAAGCTAGGACACAGATCTGTGATTATAACACTTCGTAGAGTACTTAGGATCAATAGAAATTAGTTCATTAGTTTTATTCACATCGTATATCAAACCCTAAGTACAGATTGATGCATTAACAATGACAAAATATACAGCGCACTTAGCACCATCAGTCAAATCTATCACATCCAACATAGACGAAGCACTAAGAATTTATAGATCTATCTATCATTCATAACATTCATTGCACTAAGAAAAAACATGAACATTATATCACAAAGCAAACCATCAACACAAGATTTACATGGTTCAACCCAGTGTGGGACTTCTTCTTCTTTATTAGTCTTCTTCAATCTCTTACATTTGTCTTCTCCTGTTCACTAAGCCATAGAGCTAAGCTTCACACTGGACAGGTGATCTGCACACTATGTACCAGATCCACCTTCCCAAAAATTAGGTCAAGGCATAGAGACAAGTCCCCTATCAAGCAAAGAGCCTTACATACATGTTCTATTCCACAAAGAAACTCGGAACTACTTGCCTCTTGCACTTAGCTACTGATTTAGCACTTACCTACTTACATCACTTTCACTTATCCACTAACTTAGCACTTAGCTACTTACATCACTTGCACTTAGCCACTTCCTGCTTCTACATTATATCCTTACATATTTATACATTTACAAAAAGGACTAATCATGGGTAAACCCATGGGCCAACATCCCATAACCCATTACATAAAACTTAATGAACCCCATGTTGGGTCCACAAGCCCGCAAAATAAATGAGATCCCACAAGGATTCATCTTCGACCGTTGCGTCAAAGTCCCAAAAGTAGTAAAAACCGACCAATGTTTCCTCAAAACTATGTCGAGGCACAGAGCCAATTCCTCTATCAAGAACAAAGCCTTGCATRCATGTTTTATTGCACAAAGCAACTAAAAACTACATGCCTCTTGCAGTTAGCTACTAACTTAGCACTTAGCTACATACATTTCTTGCACTTAGCCACTAACTTAGCACTTAGCTACTTACATCACTTGCACTTAGCCACTTCCTWCTTCAACATTACATCCTTACATATTTATACATTTAAAAAAAGGTCTAATCATGGGTAAACCCATGGGATGAAATCCCATAATCCATTACATAAACCCTAATGAACCCCATGCTGGGTTGACAAGCCCACAAAATAAGTGAGATCCCACAATTTCATCTCCACCTAGGCGCTCCATATTTGACCGCTGCATCAAAGTCCCAAAAGTGGTCAAACTTGACCAATGTTTCCTCAAAACTTGGTTGAGGGTCAACAAGCCCCCAACACTCACCTGTGACTTATCCCAAGCCACTTAGATCTAGGAAATGTTGCTTCGAAGGCCTCGAGTTTGGCTCGAGCTAACTCAACTTGTTGCTTCTCCTGAGCTTCCTGCTTAATGAACTCTTGGATATTTTTCTCTATTACAGGTCTTTCTAGGCATTGTTACACTGTCACAACCACTTGGTCCAGTTGTGATCCTTTCCCTTCGATCTCTTCAAACACCATGTAGGCTTCCTCCTGCACCGATTGTAGCCTCTGTGTGACCTCCATGACTCTACCCTGGATGGAAGTAACCTGTTGTTGGGCTACATGTTGTTCTTTTGATATCTTCTTTCTCTTGACCACAGTGAGTGACTTCATATGCACTTGTACTATCAGTGCCTGTTACTGCACCTCCTATCATTGTGCTTCCAACTTCCTAAGCTCAGGGTCTTCTGTGAGGCATTTGTAGGTCTAGACACTTCTGTCGCTTTGCTACTTGCATTCTAAGGCGAGGATCTTGATCCTTCCAACTTTGATTTTAGTGTCTTCCTCCCTCTGATCACGCATGTAATGCAGATTGCTAGATACTGCCTGAAGCTCCAACTCCATTACCCTTGCTTGAAGCTATTGGATGGCCTTAGCGAGCTTCACCACTTGGACCTCAATTGCTTCGTGGTCCTCCTGTGTCGAGCCTGGTATAGAGAAGAGTGTTTTTCTTACCACTTCCTTGACTGTCATCTTCTCTACGAGAAACTAGTCCTTTTCCTTCTGTATCTTCTCTTTGTCTCCCTCAAGCATCACCCAGAATTCATCCTTCTCATTTTCATAATAGGTCATGTAGTACCGCACAACTCGTAGTTGCTCCAAGATTTATTCTTTTTCTTTCTTTAGCGCTTCTATAGCCCGATCCTTTTCTTCTTGGACTCGTTGAAGTTGATATTCTATTGAATCTGCCAATATTTTAAGTTGGGCAGGTTCATCCCCCAATTCTACAGTTTCTGATGGGGAAGGCACAATAGATACCATGTAGCTCAATTGAATGGCTCGCTGAATTTCCTGTAGTTCCTTATCAACTCTTACATAAATATCCTCTTGATTCATTCCATATCTCTATAATAGGTCCTCAGGTGCATCTTCCATCACTCTGTGGACTAGGCTTATATCATCTTCTATGAGAGTGTCATCTAGTTGGGGCTTATTGGTATAGGTCTTCTTTCTTTTTGAAGGTTTCTATAGGGAAACCTTCCTCTTCTTTGATGTTTCTACCTCGGTAGGGAGGTCCTTCAGTGGTGTAGTATCACCTTCTCCTTTTTTCTCTCCTTATTCCCCTCCTCCTTCTTGATTTACATCATCTCCTCCTCCTCCTCCTCCTACATGTGATTCGGGTCTACTTTCTTCTAATGCATTTTCCTCCTCGTTAGTTTCTATGTTTAGAAATTCCTCCTTTTTCTTCTTCTTCTTTGCATTGGTTTGTTCGACATGCTTGGCCTAGGTGACCAAGGGGATTCCAATGATGTTAGGGTTGGATATATCTTCATTATCAATTGGTACAAGGAACTCTATCGRCCATTCCTTGGTGATCTCCTCCATATCTTCTTCGGTAATCTTATAGTAATACTGTAATTTCTCATTGCTCTCATCCCCGCACGCAGTGATATAAATGAAATGTTGATTTGTGTGGAACTTAKCCATTGGTATTTACAAGTGCAATGTTCATGGATTCATGCATGGGAACAACTCAATAGAAACCTTCATTTGTTGATAGTAAGCATGGAATATTGCATTCGACTACCACTTCTTTGAAATGTCATTCATGTATCATAGGGTAGAGAACTTCATGTCCAACTACTCCGATGGTTCTATCTCCAGGAAGGCTTCTCCTTCCAATATTTTCCAAGCAACAAATGGATCAACTCGAGCAACCAACTAAAATGGAACTCGTATCCTTGGTCCTGCGCTTCATGGCAGTCTTTCTCGAGCTCATTGATGAGGTAGATCGCCCATTTCATTTGCATCCTCTCCATGCATTTTCCTACTAGATCCACCATGAACTTGATGACCTTCATGAGGAAATTCTTTCTAACAATATTTCCAACTATAAGTTGAAAAGATAGGTGCATTGTGCCATATTAGATGGAGGCTACCTTGTAGCCTTTCTTTCCCTTCTCAACTTCGTCGTATGCCTCCTTTATGCATTGTTGCACAGAGTGATATGAGGCCTTCCCTGGGTATAAATGCTAAGGGTTGGGGCCCTCCATGATCAGTCCTATGATCAGGTGGATCAACGTTGGATCCATAGTGTTGCACTTGTCAACCATAGGTATCCTCCATGATAACATGCCAAGAGGATTTTAATGCAAGCGTTAACGTCCTAATGTTGGCCAAAGTGAAGGATCTTCATCATGTTGAGTATCATGGACTATGTGAGCTCATTAATTGATGGATGGGAGACTATGGGAGGCTTCTTCCTAGTAGTCTTCATCAGATATCTGTGGGGTGCGAGAATTGCGTAGTTCTTTATGTCCCCAAGGTTGAAATCACTATTCTTCAAGGCTAGGATCTTTCCCAACTAGATTCCTTCTATGCGTATCCCCTTCAGGATATACGCGGTGATCAATGTATACTAGAAGTCCCATGGAATGTTGTCACGGTTAACAGTGCTAGCTAAAGGAGATATGTAATCGGGTAAGATCGATGAGATTTGTTTCACGTTAGCCAAATTGTCACAATTATTACTTCGCTTCTCAATATCAGGGTCGATACGTTTTGAGAAACGTTCGGTATAGGGGGATGCCTGCAGTCCCATGGTCAATGATTCTTGTACTCCCTCATACATAGCTTTATCATCCATATACGTTTTCAAAACCACTTCGATAGATTTCTCTAGCTCGGTCCGCTCCATCGACATTCTCACTATTAACAAATAAGTCGGGGTAGGTTAGCGGATAGTGGGATAAACAACATATGGCGACGTCTCATAGCACAGTTCGACATATACAATCAATTCTCTGTTAGCTCAGGTAATCACGGGTGGCAAAAAGTGGTCCCAACATAACATCTGACAGGTTAAATAAGAAAGCGTCGTAACAAATTCCTCCAACAGGAAGGAATGCCTCAATCAATATGAATCAATCCATTAGGGTGTCGTCTCAATGTCCCAAATGGGGTCTAGTCACCCATAAATGAATTTCCTAGCTGTTTGGAGCATCGCTTTAATGGTCGAGGTGCCTTCTACGTGGTTCTATTGTTCTGACGAGGTTAAGAGCCTGGAATCCTGCCTCCTACAAAGTCGTCTCTGTAACTTCTTGTAGTTTTTCTAACTTGGCTTTCCTCTTACTGAGCTTCCTTTCCTTATTTCCTGTGATGTGAGTCTCTAGATTCCTCTTTCCATTCTTATTCTTATCTTCTCTTAGCGTATTATCTTCATGCTTATGATGAGATTTTAAAGAGTTCAAAGGTAATACCTCTTCTCTTATTAACTCTAGGGTGGGTATTCTTCTTTCTTGTATGGATAGGTCCTCCAAACCTTCTTTCATTCTTTCAACCTCGATATCTAATTATGTTACATTATGTTTCTTCAACTCAACTTCTCGTTCTTCCATCAGTCGATATATTCTTCTAGCTATGGAATCCCTTAGTTCTTTCTTTTTCTTTTTTGTAGATTCTTCCTCTTCTTTCCTTCTGATATTATCCTTCTCGATCGAAGTCATTCCTAACAAAAGTGGAAAAGGGGCGTTGTTCTCAACAAACCTAATAACTTCAAATTCTTCTTGAGTCAATGTTCCATGGATGATAATAGGTACATTAGTAACTCTTCCACATAGGGTTATCATATTTCCTTTAAACAAGTCGATCCTTCCCAGTGAAGGTACCACAGTAGGCTTTCCCAAAATTTTCCAAGTTCTTTCTGTCATAATGTTCACTTGTGTCTCCTCATCCAGGACACACTCTATGTCAAAGTCTCCTATTCTTGTACTTATGCATTGTATTTCTTTCAATATCTATGATAAACTGACATCCTTGTGATCATCCAATACTTCTTTTACCTATATTAACATGGTCTGAGATTTCTTTGATTCTTTCTTTAACATGCTCTTATTCTATTGACTCATATTCATTTGTTCTACTTTAGTAATCATCGTTGGGCAGTCTTCAACTTCATGAACAACAATTTTACAACAAAGAAAAATAGGACCTGCACCAGGGAATTCCTTAGCAATATGTCTCGGTCTTCTGCAGTTATAACATAATGTCAATCCTCTCTTTCTCTTGTAAGTTCCCCAACTTCCCCCATACTGTGCACTAGGGTCACAGTGTTGGACTTGCAATATGCACAAATTCTTTCTAGGTTCCTACATCCACTTATTAGTCCAAAAATTCTTTCTACGCATAAGAATAACATATCTTTCTCTATTTCTATCAAATTTATTTAGATCGACTCTTTATTCTAACTCTATTGTAGCTTTCAGACTAGGACAGAGTCTATCAAACATACCTAGATTCATACTTTTGAAACAAAATTTCTACTTATCTTACCCTTATCAAAACACAAAGCTTTACCTCTTTCAATATCTTACCTCTTTTTCTTCAAATCGGTTTTATCTCTTAGCATAGAGATTCACAATTTAGGTAGAGTGTTGTGCACTATAGTAGTATATCTATGCACAAATATTTCCTTTTATTTACTTCAGTTCCCAACAATGGAACCATTTGTTGGAACAGGGGTAGACCCAGGGTTCAACGCTTCAACAATGCACCAAAAAAACCCTAACTACCAGCTCTTTCGGCAACACCTGCAAAGAAGATGCAGTCTCACTTGAGGTAGTGGAAGGGGGGGTTGAAGGACTCAAGTGTCTGTAACCAAGATGGGACATAGATATTTGATTATAACACTTCATAGAGTACTTAGGAGCAAGAAACATTAGTTCATTAGTTTTATCAACATCGCAGATCAAACCCTAAGTACAGATCGACATAATAACAATGAAAAAATATACATCGCACTTAGCACCATGAGTCATATATATCACATCAAACATAAAAAAAACACTAATCATTCATAACATTCATTGCACTAAGAAAAAACGTAAAAATTATATCATAAAGAAAACCATCAACACAAGATTTATGTGGTTCACCCCAGTGTGGGGCTACATCCACCAACGACTTCTTCTTATTTATTAGTCTTCTTCAATCTCTTACATTTTTCTTCTTCTGCACACTAAGCCATAGATCCAAGCTTCACATTGGACATGTTATTTTCACACTATGCACCAGATCCACCTTCCACAAAATCAGGTCAAGGTACGACGCCAGGTCCTCTATCAATAACAGAGCCTTACATACATTTTTTGTTGCACAGATAAACTCAGAACTACTTTCCTCATGAACTTAGCCATTGACTTATCACTTAGCTACTTACATCACTTTCACTTAGCCACTGACTTAGCACTTAGCTACTTACATCGCTTTCACTTAGCCACTTCCTACTTCTACATTACATCCTTACATATTTATACATTTACAAAAAGGACTAATCATGGGTAAACCCATGGGATGGCATCCCATAACCCTAATGAACACCATGTTGGGTCCATAAGACCATAAAATAAGTGATATCCCACGATATCATCTTCACTTGGGCACTCCATCTTCGATCATTGTGTCGAAGTCCCAAAAGTGGTAAAACCCGACCAATGTTTCCTCAAAACTTGGTTTAGGGCCAAAAATAATGAATTTCAGTAATGTGAGCATCAATAGGGAGTTCCTGAGAGGGATGATGTAGAGATGTGTGGCATACTAGGGCTAATGTTTGATGAAATTGAGTTAGAGTTGGGAAATGGTGATTGTAATGGCCATATTCTGAGCATATGGAACAAGCAAAATTAGTTCGTAAAACTTTCTTGCATGTGGTTGAGGAATCCGTAGTAGCGGTGGATGTACTTGGTGGAGTGGCAATGATCCAAATTCTATTGGAAGAAAGAAATGAATATAGATTATTAACAGGTTCTTAACACAAAATAACAGAGATACAGTAAAACTGGTTTTCTATTCAATAATGAAATAAGATGAAACTGTAAAATGCAGTAGAAACAAGCTTGTTGGAACGGTGGTGGCTTATCTCTGAGAAGAGAAGTGATGACAGTGCGCATTTGCAAGAAGAAAGTTACAATGAGGATCTGAAGGCCTTTTTACAATAAGAAATAATGCCCAAAACCCTATACATCCAAAAACCTAACCCTAGGAGATGAAGCGCCAAAAGTCATGTAGCACCCGTTTGGGTAAGTTAGTACATCGACTTCCTGGGGTCGTAACTTTTCCATACGATCTCCGTTTTAGGTGTGTGATAGCCTGTTGGAAAGGTATCATCAAAGCGATTAATTTTGGCGGATAAATCATGCCTTTGGATATAATTGAGGATATTGATCCTGAAAAACCTTCATTTAGGCCCTCAAAATGGCCCCGGAAGTTAAAACTGCTAAAAATAGTAAATTGCCAAAATTGTCAAAAAACTATTTTGATCCAGTTGGAAAAGGTGGGTGGACACCAATATCCATATGGATAAGGAAATCAATGGATTTTATCTAGGGATTTGGATAACATTATGTAACTCAGGAAGAGTAGGACATCTGTTAGTAGGGTGTCCTTCTCTTTCACATAGAGCACAAGGAGGTTGAGCTCAAGGAGGGAGTGCACCTATGGGCTTGCTCTTCCTTCGTTTGCCCCTAGTAGTGGTGGTGTTTCAACTAGTTGGGTGTGGGGGTGGTGTGTTACGAGACTATACTTGGATCTACATCGGTAATCCCTTTGTATGGGGAGGGAGAGATTGTGTAGGAACCATAAAGGGTTGATGGAGATACCATATAGGGATGGTGATAACCATGTTGGGAAGGGTGACGGTAGCCGCTACATGGAATGATTGCACTACAAGTGGGGGGTAGAAAAAGGGTATTTGGGTAATGGCTTGGGGGACTGTCTCC
>ML802639.1:261760-279565 GCA_009831015.1 Picea engelmannii | reverse complement strand
TATGTACTTCATCCATTTCTCTTAGTTCCGTTCAATAGTTAGATCTAGGGAAAGAGTAGTATTCTGTCACGTTTTGTTCCAGATCCAGGTGGATCTTGGGGAGATTGGTTAGTGTCCGCACCTACGAATTTATCCATAACACTACATGAACTTGTCTTCAATGGATAGATATAGCTTCAAACTAATCGTATTATAATAGGAAGCATCCTTTGTTTTTGATTGGATTGCAGGACTTGTTGAAGAACTTGAGGAACAGAGCTCAACTTGGACTGGGCGAGGAAAAACATCGTAAAAAGGTGTATATTCTTCCTCTTCTCTATAGATTAGATTAGATAGGTTTAAATGGATTCTAGTCACCAAAGTTAGCACCTTTCTGTCTTGATATTAGAGATTTAGGATCCACAAGGGAATCCACCTGTCCATAGGGGCATTTTCCTACAACAGAAATTGGCGACTCCAATGGGGAACGACATTGATTTGTCTTTCCTTATTTTTTCCCTGGCCTTTTCCCACCTTTTAAATCAGTTTTACATTTTGTTCATCATCCATTAGCCTTCTCCTACCTTCACTAACAATTTCACCAATGTTTATGCATTTTGGGTCAGTTTTTTGCATTCTTTTAGCTCTTTTTTTGAGATTCTGGGAGGACTAGCACGCCCCCCCCCCCCAAAGGCCATAAAATAGCACTGATATCATTTCAGCGCTCCCCTACAGTGTTTTAGGGAGCGTTGCAATGCTTTGTACCCTTGAGACAGGAAGCTCTAGTCTTTTTTTTCTGAGTTTATGCCTTCTTCTGCTTAGTCTTTTGCAACCTGTTTTGAAGAGGTCTTTACCCAAAGTTTGTGGTTGGTTTGTGAATTTTTTTGGATTGTTTTTTGATTCTTATCACTCCCTATTGTCTTTATTGGAGCTTGAAACCGTTTTAAGAAATGCGAGTTTTTTTTTCTAGATGCTTGTTTTGTCAGGACAATTTTGAGGGATTTCTCTTTCTCCTTGTCTTTTCTTGGATTCTTCTCTGCATTTTCTTGTGCTCCTTGAATTCTTGATTGGTTGTAGAATACTTGATTTTTTTCTTGTCATAAAAATGTTCTACTTGTTTTCTTTCATACCTCACTGCCTTGAGTGCATGCTTTGTTTGCAGACTTTTTGCTTCGTGTCTTTTGCATCTGCATAGGACTCTTTCTCCTAATTTAAAGTAGTAGAGAATAAAAGGATTTGTATTTAATTTATTTATACATTAGAATCAAACAAAGAATATAGATGCATTATTTCTTTTGGGTAGTGAAACTAGCTTGCATTTGAAGTAGCGAAATTGCATGGTTTTTGGCATTGTTTTTAGTCTTAAAATCTTAAAATTTATCCCCCTCATGATTGGGTGGGGGGGGGGAGAATCATGTATTGGTGTACAGTCTCTTTGACACATTTATTGAATATCTTGACATTGATGAGCTTAATAAAAAAATTGGGACATTATGCATTTGAGAATGATGAAAGTTTTCTCCTTCTCGTAATATAGCTTTCATTGAAGTGAAATATTTGCATTCTCATTTCTTTTCATTCTTTAGCATCGATCAAAAAATCATTTAGTCCATACCATTTTCCTCTTGAATAAACAACAACCTTAAAAATCAATTGCTAAACTAAAATTTATCAGATATTTTTATATTTTCTAGTAGCAAACCTACACTAGCTTAGGTTGTGGGGCTTTGGAATAGGTTGAAAGGATAACTTTCCAAAGTTTTCAAACAAACTTAGCATATTGCGATAGGGACAAAAAATCCAATTTTTGTATAATATTACTGGGATCCCCCTCTCACATAGGGGTTATTCACGAGGTCGCATTTGGGAGAGTTACGAAGATTATCCCTCTGTGGTTTAACTGTTCATAGTTGTCAGATCGTATATTGGGGGTTCTTCTTGAGGGTCAATTGTCTTCATTTGGTCTCGGTTCTTCGTGAACTCTGAATCTATTCAGGGTCCTCTAGATTTCTACCAGTCCACTTGTTCTCAGTTCTCTTGAAGGATTTCAGAATTTTTTTCCTGCCCATACGTTTGGACTGGACTATCGACTGTACCCGCCTAGGGGTTGATAGTGATTTGGTGTCCTTAAAAGACATAATATTTAGGGTGTTACATGAGGTGATGGTGAAGGGAATTCTCACTGTACCTGGAAAGTACGTTGGTCAAACTCACTTGGGCTCCTTGGAGGGTAAATCCACAATTACTGCATGGAAGCTTGCACCAAGGAATAAGTCTATTAAGCAGGTCGCCAACGTAACTGATCCACCCTCTCTATCCCTGCCTCTTCCTATATTGATTTCGCGATGTTGGATTTCATCACCAACTAGTGGTTTCATTGTGGGAAGTTTTTTTTTATTGTTTTCTTATTATATTCATAGCATGTGTTGTTTGTTTTACTTAGTGGACCTTAGGTCAAGTCATTGTTAATGGAATCAACTCCTGGGAGTACAAATGGAGGAACCCCTTGTCCCGGAGAACCTTTCACCTTTCCTTCTTTTGAAAACATTGGTCCTCTGTACATTTCCACATTGAGTCTACTGGGACTCACCATCGGATTACCGATTTGGTTGTTCCCCACTCCGGTGACCTTGAATCTTCCCAGTTCTTCAGCTGCACCTAATACTTCATATGTAAGTAAGCCACCCACACATCAACCTCATGTCTACTTCTATCCTTCTTCACCCATTAAGACTCCTTCCCTTTATCCTTCTTCATCTAGTGAAAGCTCTAAAGCAAGTAGTCAGGTTGATAAGAAGAAGAAGAAACAAAAAGAGAAGAAGAAAAAGAACCTGAAAAGGACCAAGCCTCCAACCATATCAGATGTTGCATCCAAGAAACAAACTACTATTAATCATACTGGGAGTGTTGATGAGGTAGACAATATTAAAACAAAGAATCTAAAAACCAAATTCCCTTGCAATATTTGTAAGGGTGACCACTTTCTAAGGGATTTCCTTGGTCTTCCCAAGGTCTTAGAAATGTGGTCCTCCACATCATCGGCCTCTTCTAGACATGTTGGTGACACCCAGTCAAATAGTGACATTAAGGTTGGCAGGAAGAAGACAAATGTCAAGTTTCCGTGCATGTTATGCGAAGGTGATCATTATTCTCACCTTTTTCCTCGTATGGACGAGGCTTCTTCTCTTTTCAAAAAGCTTCAAATTCCAACTGGTTATCGTAAGATTTCCCCCAACCCATCATTAGTTGGTGGAATGGTCAATATGGTTCCATCCCCATTCATTCTGGTTGATCAGGTGGTCAATCTAGTTTCATCCTCGATTGAACAACTAACCAAAGTAGATGATCCAATTCCATCATTAATCAACCCCACTTTTCATATAAAAAGTGAAACCCAAGTGATTGATCTAGTCTCATCATTGGTCAATCCCACCCTTCATCTGCAGAGTGCCAACGTGGTCAATCCCACTCCTCCTCTAATGAGTGCCAAAGTGGTTTCTTCGGTCCCTTCATCGGTCAGTCTGATTGATCATGTCGCCAATCTGGTCACGTCATTAGTTGAACTAGTTGACAAAGTGGTTGATCTGATCCCATCTTCGGTCGATCCCTCTCTCCCGTTAGAGAGTGCAACCCAATTGGTCAATCCATTTCTACCTGTCGACCCCATTCTCCCCTTGGATAATGAAACCCAAGTGGTCGATTTGATGTCATTATCAATCGATCCTACTCTCTCTCTCTAGAGAGTAAACCCAATTCTGCCCACTTTTTTCTTGCTGATACAGAATCTACCGTGTTGGGGGGCATTCCTCCTTCTCCGGTGAAACTCCCTCCAAGTAATGAGGCCATCCTCTTTTATTTGGTTGTGCTAATTGGACCTCATCTTCCCTCTCACATTCATTTCAATATTACAGTATAGGTTTGTGTTTGGGACATTCCTCATGCACTGATAGATGAAGGTTCGTCTATTAGCATTTTGTCCTCTATTTCTTGGAAAGCTTTGGGTTATCCTCAACTTGTGCTAGTTACCCAGACTATGTTTTCTTTTAAAAGAAGAACTAGTCACCATTTAGGGATCCTTCCCCAATTTCCCATAACTTTGGGAGGGAAAATTGTCTTTATTGATGTTATGGTAGTCCAGGACCCCTTGGATTTCGATTTACTCCTTGGGAGAGATTATGTCTATGCCATGAATGTTATTGTGTCCACTCTTTTTGTGTCATATATTTCCCACACAATGGAAGAATGGTGACTATTTATCAACTTTCATGCATTGGTCCTGACTTTATTACAAACCTAATGAGCTCCCTAAATGGTTCTTCTATGCAGACAATATCACCCCCACCACAAGTCAATTGTGTGGCGTTATCTCCCATGCCTTCAGCTACCGATGAAGATGACTTAAATCCAATAGTTGACATGGTGATATCTTCGATAGGGTCTTTAGAGCATGATATCCTTACCCCTAAAGTGACCCTCGACATGTGTTCCTTCCAGAGAATTGTTCTTCCATCCAATGAAGATATCTTAAAATCCATGATCGAGTTTTGTCCCTTGACATGGTTTCCTTCCGGGGCATTTCCCTCTTGGAAGCCATGATCAAGAAGAGGTCATGAGCATAGTTTCACTTCTCTATGGCAAGATCATTAAAAAATGAAACAGGAGCTACAATCATAGTTTTTCTTCTCTATGGAAAGCTTGTTAAAAAATGAAACAAAGGTCATGAGAATAGTTTTCCTCTCTGTAGAAAGCTCGTTAAAAAATGAAACAACAATCTGGAGATTGAACCCGGATCCTGGAGCATATTTGTTTTACTGTGTCAATCTTGTTAAAAGATGAAACAATCACCTCTCATACCAAGTCGAGTCTTTTGTTAGGTCTCATATTTGAACCTTCATTTCATCCACCTATATCCTTTTTCTCCATATAGTACAGAAATTGGTGACAACCTCAAATTTAGTGAATGAATTGAAGCTTGGGGGGCATGTCTCTAGCCTTTGATTATCATTATGGAGTTATGCCACTATATTTTCAAGCTGGCGAAAGAATACCAACCATCCATGGGTATGCCAACCTTTGGAGATTACATTGGGAATTTACAAGCATACTTTAATTTTGTTTCAAGATTGTGTGAAAATGAAACAAATAACGAGCATGTTCTTAGTTCCTTCTCACTCGAAAAAACATGAGAATGTAACCAAGTAGAATTTTATCACTTTTTCGGACTCGTAAAGGTTATATGAAAAAGGAACCCCCTGGAGTCTCCTTTAAGCTCTTTTCAGACTCTCTAAACATTAAAATATTGTCGAGTGATATTGCTTCCTTTTGAGTGATAATTTATCTCCTTTTCGGCCTCGTGAGACTAACATTATGAAAAAGGACAACCTTGGAGTCACCTTTAAGTCATTTGCAGACTCTCTAAACATGGAAAAACATCGATTTTTCCTTCCCTGGACTCGTTAAAATCACACATTGAAGGGCCCATACGGGATCAAACCCTTACTTCTTCCAGTTCATTAAACAAAGGAAGAGGGACTTACCAAAGGTGAGTTATATCAATCATGTTTTACCCTCCTCGAGCTTGTTAAATTAAAAATAAGTACTTATCTATCTGGATGGGGGAAAAAATTGAAGGAAGCAAGCCAAGAAGTTTTTGAAAACATCACAAGTCACTCTTACAGTCTCCCTTGAACACAAAACTTTGTCTTTGCATAAATTTTAATCCTCTAAACCTCTGCACTGAACCAATCCTCTGATTTTATTTACTCTTTTGGGTCACCAGACGAAATTCACAGTGTCCACTTCATCATCATGTTTTAGTCCATGTCATGTTTCTGCAGTTGTGCCTCATTGTTCAAGGGAAGTATCTTCCTTGAGAGCCAACCATCACAAATCTACTGTTTCAACACCTGTGTTAGTCCATGTTCATTTGATCCACCAACTTACATCTCTGCATCAATTTTGTCTCATTGATGGGAGATACATCAAGGCCCTCCTTCGACGATTTTGTTCCTATCGACTTCAACACATTATCCCGGAACTATACTCAGTAACCAGTTAGTACCTTGGGACCTGCATGCCTCAATGGAAGGCCTCCTCACTTCCAATAGAAGGTTTACATTATTGACCTCTGATTAGATGATTCCAAAAATGTTTGACTTTAGCTCATTTATTTACATTCACTGGAATGTACTAGGGTACCTTGGGAATCATTGACATCAATGGTGATTTCCCTCGCACTTGTTAACAGTTTACCTCATTGACCGGTAATAAAGATTTTTCTACCATGTTTGACATCAGGACATGTATTCACATGGTTAGACTCGTACTTCATCGAGATCAGTAAGAAAACCCTGGGTTAAGTGATCACTCTGATATGTATTTTTCCCAGGTTGCAACAGAGTTTCTCTTGAATATTGATACATATACTGGCACATAGATCCACTTTGTATTGGTTTGTGTCTATGTCTTTTCATCTCATAGATACATTGTGTATTTTTCGTGGCTATGATTATTTCATGTCATGGAAGTATAGATCCACATAGTATCTTTGGTGGCTATACCTTTTTGTTAATATAATTATGGATCTGCAGTGTATCTTATGGTGGCCATACCTTGCAAGTGTTTATCACCCAAGCATAGGTATGCCTACCTTGGGTTTGAAACATATCATAATATTTGTTTGATGGTTGTGTGCATCTTCTTCCAGGTACTTCAATTCCATACCCTTTCTCTAAAAAGTCTACAAAGTACTTCAGTCATTAGTTTCCGTCTTCTAACTTTGCACTTTGGGGGGAAATCTGTTACACATCAAAATGACTCACTTCAATGATGATCTATTGTCGTCATTACAAGTGTCGCAAGTGTCTCACTTTGGCCACAAATTTCATAACTGTCGCAAACATCATACTATCATCTTGCCTATGTTGTGTCTCGAATGACATCACAAAGAACACTTGAAGACACCCTCAGAGACTGGTTAAAGAAGGAGAAATCATTTGACAAAGAGTAAAAATCATTTACCTTGAGAAAAACCACTTAAAAATTAATTTTGAATGGAAACACTCCCCTATCCACTATCAGGGAGTGACAGTGCTCCTTGCCCTCCTTTGGGGGAGCGTTGTAGAACTTTGTGCACCATTCTGGGGGAGCACTGGGCTCTTTTGAGAAAATCTTGAGCAATGGTCACCTACCCACTAGAAGGGAGTTCTAATGTTCCTTTCCATCCTTTGGGGGAACATTATAACACTCTATGCACCATTCTAGGGGAGTGTTATGCTGTTGAAAAAATCAGGGGAAGATCCCCTTTATCTCTGAAATCAGTTGGATTTGAATCTGAGGTCAAGGCTGGATCTTAGGGTGGATCCACAACTAATGGAGAAAGATCGTCAACCTATCCCAAGAATCTCTAATGTGGTTAGGCCTCTCCAAGATTATATAAGGAGGCCTTCTCATGGTGAAGGAGATGGAGAAATCAATGAATACCTAACTTATCATATCATAAGGAAGGAGAGACATGGAATGCATCAAAATTATAATCTCATAAGGGAGATAATCAATGAAGCATAATCATTTTATTTGTGGATCATTTGAGCAAGGGGTTGGACAAGGAGAGATTGGAGAGGCTGCTGCAACTTCATCAAAGGTCTGTAAGTATCTCTATTGAGTTCTCATTAATACATGTTCTTGGCGTGTTTCCTTAAATATTGTGTATACCTACATGAAATTGTATTTAATGGATATATCTAGCTTCAAACTAATCTTAGTATAATAGGAAGCATGCTTTGTCTTTGATTGGATTGCAGGACTTGTTGAAGAGCTTGAGGATCAGATCTCAACTTGGATTGGACAAGGACAAACATCGTAAAAAAGGTACATATTCTTCCTCTTATCTATAGATTATCTTAGCTAGGTTTAGAGGGATGTCAGTGACTAAAGTTAGCACCTTTCTATCTTGATATTAGAGATTTAGGAACCAAGAGGGAATCCACCTATCCGCAGGTGGATTTTCCTACAAAACCCACACTCCCCCTCTCCAAATGGACACCACTCACAACCAAGACTTGCAAGCTTCCATCAATCAATCCCAAGAATCCATCCAATATGTGACATATGATATTGGCTCTGCCAATTCCCCCCTTGCATAATTCAAGACTCAATTCCGACACCAATTTGACACCATGGATTCCAAATTTATTAACCAATTTAACACCATCCAATATTCTATCAACCAGTTGTTGAACCGAACTACGGGTCCTTCCTCCTCGAACCAACAAGATGTTGTTGATTCCTCTCATTCTCTGCATTTTCAATCCAATTCCTTTCTTCGTGACCCCCGTCTTCCCCACGTTGAGGTCAATAAATTTGATGGCTTCGATCCCATCGGTTGGTTCACTCAAATGGAGCATTAGTTTTCTCTACATGGTATTACCGATAAGTTTGCAAATATTTGTTATGTTTTCCTCTATATTGATCCTGAATGATGGAAATGGTGGAAATGGCATAAAAATTCACGTCTGGGTTATATTGCATGGAACTAGTTTGTTCCATATCTCTATGACCACTTTGACATTGATACCCACTATCTCGGTAGTTTGACCAAGTTGAAACAATCAGACACAGTGGAAGACTTTATAACTGCTTTTTAGAATTTTCCCTTTCGAATCAAGGGCATGTCAGATGCATTCTTTATTAGTGTCCTAAAGGATGAAATTTGATCCCAGGTTCTCATGGATCGCCCTCAAAACTGGTTGGAATCTACTAAATGTGTTAAAGAGTCCCAATAAGTTTTTTTTCCCAGAACAAAAATCCTTCTTTTGTTCCTCACCCTTGACCCACTAATCCTAACCCCCCTACCACTCCCCTCAAGGTCCAGGAATTAAATAGTGTTGAAATGGTTGAATTCCAATTGAAGGGTCTTTGTTATAATTGTGATGAAAAATATTTTCCCAGGCACAAGTGTAAGGAACAAAAACATTTTATGGACATTTCTGAAGATGTTCTTGAAGAAGATGTGACAGTTTCTCTTGTTGAAGATCTGTCCCTTCCCGATGCTACCTAGGAGCCTGCCGACCAACCTGAAGTTGACCAACTCATTTCCTTCCATGCCCTCATTGGATTATCTACTCCGTAAACCCTCAAGCTTATTGGATATATTAAGCATAGGAAGATAATCATCTGTGTTGACAGTGGTAGCACCCACAATTTTATTCATCATCACATTGCCTAGGAAAACAATTGCTATATCTATGTTTTCAATAATTTTCAAATCTTGATAGCCAATGGTAGGTCCATGAAATGTGGAGGGATTTGTGAAAATGTAAATCTTCAAATTGGACATTACCACTTGAAATATCATATGTTTTTCATTGAAATGGGTGGTTGTGACATTGTGCTAGGTTTTGAATGGTTACGTACTTTGGGTCCCATTCTTATGGATTTTAAGGAATTAACCATGCAACTCTAATAGGAGGGACAAAGGTATCAATTCTAAGGTCTCACAATTGGTTCTCCTGAGATCATCAGTTCCCATTTCATGGAAAATATCCTCAAGATATGCCACTCCAGTATTATTGCTCAACTGCATTCTATCCAAGCAGTTGAGACACCCTCTCTAAATCCTGACCTCCAAGCTATCATCTCCAAGCATCAAGTTGTTTTTTCCACTCCGCAGGGACTTTCTCCTTCTTGTGTTGTTCATGATCACTCCATCCCCTTTATTCCTGGAAGTATTCCTCCCAATGTTCTCCCTTATCATCATCATTTTTCCCAAAAGAATGAAATTGAGAAAATAATGTAGGAATTTCTCCAAGAAGGTGTTATCTGCCCTAGTACTATCCCTTATTCTTCTCTTGTGGTCATGGTACTTAATAAAAAAGGTACTTGGTGCATGTGTCCTGACTTTCATGCCTAAATAAACTCATCATCAAGGAAAAATTTCCCATTCCTATCATTGATGATCTCTTGGATGAGCTAAGTGGTGCTCAGTACTTCAGTAAACTTGATCTGCATTCTGGCTACCACCAGATACGTATGAAAGAAGTTGTCATCCCCAAGACTACCTTTCAATATCATGAGGGTCACTATGATTTCTCGGTCATGCCATTTTTTCTGTGTAATTCCCCCTCCACCTTACAAAGCCTCATGAATCATGTCTTTCATACTTTACTCTATCATTTTGTCTTATTTTTCTTTGATATTATTATCATCTATAGTAAAAATTGGAAATCCCATCTTTCCCATGTCGATCAAGTTCTCCATATACTCTCTTAGCACCAACTTTTCCTCAAACACTCTAAATGTGCCTTTGGTTCCTCGAAAGTCGAGCACTTGGGTCATATTGTTGGAAAGGCTGGTTTCTAGGTGGATCCTAAGACTATTGAAGAAATGAATGATTGGCCTCATCCCAATACTATCAAAATCTTGTGTGATTTTATTGGTTTAACATGCCATTATCACAAATTTTTTCAGAATTATGAAAATATTGCAGCGCCTCTCACTCCTCTCCTTAAAAATAATTGTTTCACTTGGACACCTGCAACTGATCAATCCTTTCAATCCTTGAAGGTGATTATGTGTACTACTTTGTTCTTGGCCCTTATTGATTTCATAAATACCTTTGTCCTAGATTGTGATGCCTTTGAGAGAGGAATTGGAGGATTCCTTATGCAAGAGGGAAAACCTTTGGCCTTTACCAACAAACAATTGACAGAACGCCATTTGGGCCAATCAATCTATGAAAAGGAAATGTTGGTTATTATGCATGTAGTGTAACTCTGGCACCCTTATCTCTCTGGGAAACACTTCCAAATTAAGACAGATCATCAAAGCCTCAAGTATTTTATGGAGAAACGACCTTCCTCCCCAGACAAAAAAAAATGGGTAACTAAGCTCTTTGGATATGATTATGAGATCATCTACAAGAAAGGAAAAGAAAATGTGGTTGTTGATGCTCTTTATCAAAAATATGAAGATGAAGGGTCCCTTTTCTCCCTATCCTCAATTGTTCTATATTGGCTCCAAGATGTTCACCAGGAATGGCTACAAGATACTAAAATTTCGCATCTGATCCAACAATTGCAAGCCAATTCTCCAGTTTCCCCAGGGTACTCTTGGCACAATGATAAGGTTCACTACAAAGGCCATTTGTATTTAAGTAAGTAGTCACAGATTAAATCCATGGTTCTTTATGAGTTTCATGCTACACCCACAACTGGGCACTCAAGGTTTATCAAAACCTATGATTGGGTCAAATGTTCTTTTTTGTGGGATGGTATGAAAAATGACATTCTCACTTTTGTGGCAGAATGTGATGTTTTTCAGCACAACAAGGGAGAAACAATCAAAGCTCCTTGCACACTCCAACCAATTCCGATTCCACCCGATATTTGGAGGGACATCTCTATGGATTTTATTGTGGGATTAACTAAATCAAGCAATAGTTCATTCATCATGGTGGTCGTTGATCATGTTTCTAAGTATGCTCATTTTTGTTCTCTTCAACACCCATTTACCACATCCATTGTGGCTCAACATTTCATGGATCGTGTGTAATGTCCCTTTCCAAATTGGAGCTCCATAGAGGAGTCTTAATGGTATGAACCACCCCGTTAGAATATAGCTAGGGACAAAGAGGGGTAAACAGGGTTACTAGAGGTCACTCCTATCACATGTGTTATATTCAGAAAGTGACATTGAGCTAAAAAGGGTTAAAAGTTCTTTTAAGTCATTCTGAGCTAAAAATAGAAGTCAACAGTGAATAAGGGTTTCAGTAGTGATTTAGGGTTTTGGAAGTCAACAATGAATTAGGGTTTTAGCATGATTTATGGTTTTGGAAAGCTATAAAGGAAGGGTCACCGACCTAATTCATCATTATCCATATTATGACTTGTCATTGAGGAGAAGAGGTGCATATCAAGAGAGATAGTTCAATGTATTCTAGGAGGAAGACACCAGTTGGTTGATTTCAGTGTTGAAAGACACACCCTACTCATCGGGAAGATCATCCAGGTCTTCCATCATTCTTCATTGATTCTGCAGTGCTCCCATATTCTGGGTATTATCTTTTAGTTGTTTATTAGTATTCCGACTAAGATCCTTTTGTCTTTTGATCTAGCCGAGTGTTGTTATTTTATTCAGCCACAGTTGCTTATTTGTATTTTGGCTAAGATCCTTTGTCTATTCATCTAGTATAGTATTGTCAGTTTATTCATCCGCATTCGACCATTTTGTAATCCACAGAGATATCATAATACAAAATTTGTAGTCATTTGTCACATTTATTATTTGTATGATCATTTATATGCTGTAAAACTTTGATCCTACACATACATTAGCAACGTTTCCTAGACTAGCCAAGTCAGGAAAATTACAGTGGTATCAGATCTTTAGTCCTACTAGCCTATGACTAAAGACAATGAGTGTAGCAAAATACCCAGAGGGTCATGAACACGTAGTTGACGAATATGTCACTTACAACGGGAATTAGGAAAGAAGGCATAAGCCTAATTTTCAACCTTTTCCTCCTAGCTCAAAGGAATAGGAAGAGGCACACAAAGAAGCATAGAGAAGGGTAGAGCATGAGGTTGAGCGCGAGGCTAAGCGCGAGGCTGAGAGGATGCTAGGAGATAGATATGAGATACTAGAGGGCAGTGGAAAGGACCCCATAGATCCAAAGGCATATTTCATGTAGGTTATCAACGATATGTTAGCTAGTCAACGGACCATGTCTCAGTCCTTGGCATAGGCAGTTGATAGATTGGCTAGAGTGGGCACCCCAGATACACAAGTATCGCATGCAACACAAGGGAACTCAGGAGCAGGCAATAGACTTGAGTCACCCTCTCGCACATACACGTCTGTGAGTAGGATTCCCAGACCCTTGTTTCCCAGTTTCCATAGGGCACCCCCAGTAGCAACACCACCACCGATAGCACATAAGTCACCCACTCATGCTGATAGCATTGCAGATTATAGGAGGGAGTACGCAGCATTGGGTCATGACTTCCATCAGGACATGACCTTAGTCGAGTATTGTGGACTCAGACTCAGGAACCATCCCAAAGAGTCATAGAGGGGAGGACCACAACAACAGCAAGGGAATAACCTCAATTTCATCCAAAAAGTTTGGAAACACACCATCCCTTCTTTCGACAAATCGTCCAAATACACTGCCAAAGCTTGGGTACAAAATCTAGACACGTATTGCAAGCTCAACTAGATGACCAAGACAGAGGCCATCAGTTTTTCAACCTTACACTTGGAGGGTGAGGCACACAAGTGGTGGTATCATGAACTGGTGACATTGGGTCACAATTGCATGACCTCCTATAGGAAGTTTAAATATAGGCTCATGGATAGGTTTGACAGGAAGGATCCCGAGATACACTTCAGGGATCTAGCCCATTTGAGACAAACTAGCACATCAGATATGTTCATCACAGAGTTTAAGTAGGTATCCATGGCAGTGACAGATATATCAGAGCCCAGGTTGATCATGCTATTCACAGAAGGACTCACAGAGCCTTTGAGAGGATGGGTGAAGGCATACATGCCTCCCACTTTGCAGGATGCCATCCTTCGCACTCGAGATCTGGCAGACTCAGTTCCAAAGACTAAAACTTTCTCCAAACAATTTTTTCCCTAGAGGGATCGAGACAGGAAGCGATTCCAAAGAGAATGGAAGGAAAAGGAGAAGTTGTATGATGAGACTAGGTGAGATCTTATGAGGAAGAAGCTTTTCTTCAGCTACAGAGATCCTTGGGTCCCAGGCCACAGGTGCATGGGCAAGGGAGAGATTCAGTATATTGAGGTAGCAACAAATAGTGTGGATAGTGAGGAGGAGGAGAAGGACAGTGGATCTACTAGTTCAGAGGAGGAGTCATCACCAACATATGAGAAGCCTCCCTGTAGACCACTGACACCGGTAGGAGCCCATCCTCCAGTAGTCCCTCAACCACCAAAATAGGCTAACAGGAGGAATCAAAGGGAGGTGTCACAGCGACCCTTTCTGGTGTTCCCAGGTATGATACCCTCCATATCAGAGGGATTTTTCAGGGGCAATGAGCAATCTCTCTGATAGATGGTGGGGCCACCCACAACATCATCGACACTTCACTAGTATCAAGATGGGCACTTCAGACAGAGGATTTTGAGGGGTTTGATGTTGCGGTAGCATATGGCCACATAGTGGAGTTTCTAGAAAGAGTTCCAAACTTAGAGATGAAGTTAGTAAACTACACAGTGAGAGACACATTTTATATGGTTGAACTATCGGACACAGATGTGGTGTTAGGAGTTTAGTAGATGATTACCTTGGGAAAAATCACTACCAACTACCAAACCTTGGAAATGGGATTCAAAGATTAGGATGGGAAGAAGGTTGTTCTAAGAGGTATGTCGACATGAGCACCTAGGACAATTTCATCCAAGAGGATGGGGAGGATATTTAGACATGGGGAGGTAGCATATTCCACAGAATGCTTGATCACTACCCAAAAGGATTCGGAAGGTCGAAAACAATACCATACAAAGATCAAGAATTTATTGGGATTACATCAGCAGGTCTTTGAGGAAATTCCACTAGGGAGACCACCTAACAGGGGGTTTGAGCACACCATTGAGTTGGAGGAGGGGGCCAAACCTATGATCACCCCCACTATCATCATCCTAAGAGGTTCAAGGATGAGATAGAGAAGGAAATCAAGGAATTGTTGGCGATGGGACACATCAGACCGAGTAGCAGCCCATTTACTTCTTCAGTTGTCTTAGTTCTGAAGAAGGATGGCACCATGAGGATGTGCATTGATTATCGATCCTTGAACAAGAAAACCATAAAGAATTGGTACCCTATCCCACGCATTCACGAGTTGATGGATGAATTGCATGGGGCAATTTTATTCTAAAAAATTGATCTATGTTTTAGATATCATCAGATCTGCATCCGAGAGCAGGACATAGAAAAGATGAAATTTCAATGTCATTTTGGACACTTCGAGTTCCTGGTTATGCCATTTGGGATAAACAATGAACCCGCTACATTCCAGTCTTGCATGAACCATATATTTAGGGATCAGTTAAGGAAATCAGCCTTGGTTTTCTTTGACGAAATCTTGATCTATAGCCGGTCATGGAAAGAGCATATGAGGCACCTGGATGAGGTATTGATCATCATGGAGGCATAGTCAATATATTCCAAAGAGTCCAAGTGTGAGTTCAGTATGACACATTTGCTTTACTTAGGCCACATCATCAGTGCACAGGGGGTACAGGTGCACCAAGAGAAGATCAGGGCCATTCTGGATTGGTCGACACCCAAGAATGTGACGGAATTGAGGAGCTTCTTCGGGTTGTGTAGCTATTACAAGCGGTTCGTCTGGGGTTTTTCTTATCTTGGAGCACCGCTGAAATATCTTACCAAGCATGGGGCCTTCATATCGACTGAGAAATCACAGGAAGCCTTTGATCACATGAAGTAATTCATGGGCACTTGTCTAGTGTTGGCACTACTAGACTTCACCTTGCCATTTGTACTAGAGTGTGACCCATATGGCGAAGGGATCGATGTAGTTTTGATGCAGGGAGGACACCCCATTGTATTCAAGAGCTGGAAGCTTAGTCAACCTAAGATTTTGTACTCCATTTATGAAAAGGAAATGTTGGAAATCATGCATGCCTTGATCAAGTTCAGACAATATTTGGTGGGCAACAAATTCGTGGTCAAGACCGATCACAACAGTTTGAAGTATTTCCTTGAGCAGAAGGACCTTAGTGAGCACCAATAGAAATGGGTGATGAAGGTTCAGGCATTCAAATTTGACATAGATTATGTCAATAGGAAGAAGAACATTATGGCCGATGCACTATCAAGGACACTTGTGGCATGTTCTTTGATGGAGATTTCAGCAAATTGGAAATCCCACTTATTAGTTGAATATTCCAAGAACAAGTTTGCTTGTGAGGTGATGGATGGGAAGATACAGGATTATTTGTATAGGTTCATTGAAGATGTCATATTTTACAAGGATAGAGTCTACTTGGTGCTAGATTCAGGGCTTAAGAAGAATATCCTCAGTGCAGTTCATGATTCACCTCTAGTAGGCCATCAAGGGTTTTTCAAAAACTACAGACAGATCAAAGAGAGGTTCTCATGGAAGGGCCTCAAAAAAGAAGTTATGAGACACGTCAGTGAGTGTGTGACTTTCCAGTAGAACAAGTCAAAGCATGCTCTTCCAGCAGGGCTACATCAACAACTCCCCATTCCAGATCAGAAATAGGAAAGTATATCTATGGACTTCATCATAGGTCTACCCAAGGTCCAGGTTAAGGATTGTATCTATGTAGTGGTCGACATATTGACCAATTTTTCTCACTTATACGCCATACTGACAGAGTACAACACAATTCATGTAGCCGATATTTTCTTCAGGGAGGTCTTCAGACTTAATGAATTGCCAAAGAACATTGTCAGTGATAGGGACAATCGGTTCATAGGGACATTTTGGAGAGAGTTGTTTCGGTTGGTAGGGACAAAGTTGAAACCTAACACCAGCTATCACCCTCAAACAGATGGGTAGACCAATATTTTCAACAAGTGGGTTGAAGGGTATTTGAGGAACTATGTAGGAGGATAGCAAAGAACATGGGTAAAGTGGTTACATTTAGGAGAACATTGCTACAACACCACCTTCCACATGTCCATTGGTATGAAACCATTCCAAGCATTGTATGGATATGATGCTCCCACTTTGGTAGACTTGGTCTTTGGGGAGAGAAGAGTTCCCAAGGCCAAGGATTGGATCATAGAGAGTCAGGATATTCTCAAGTTGTTGACAGAGAACCTTCAGATGGCGCAAAACTGATAGAAGATAAGTGCGGACAGGCATAGGATAGAGCGTAGATTTGAGGTTGGAGATTTGGTTTTCTTGAGACTCCAGCCCTACAGATAGTCATATCTGAAGAAGAGTGGGGCTGAAAAGCTGAAGCCCAGATTTTATGGTCTTTACAGGACCATGTGCCGAGTAGGCAAGGTTTCTTACGAGCTAGAGCTTCTAGAGGGGAGAAAGATTCATAACGTGTTCCATGTGTCTTGCCTCAAAAAGGCAGTGGGACAATTCATTATCACATCAGAGGATCTTCCCCCATTGGATGAGGAGGGACAGTTGGAGTTAGTTCCAGAGGAGGTTTTGGAGTTCCGAGAGAGGAAACTGAGGAGCAGGGTCATCAGAGAGTGTTTGATCAGATGGAGAGGGCTTCCATTAGAGGATGCTACTTGGGAGAGAGAGAAGGTGTTGTAGCACCCTGGACTAGTATTGCTTGAGGACAAACAATTTCAGGAAGGGAGGATTGTAATGTCCCTTTCCAAATAGGGGCTTCAGAGAGGAGGTTTAATGGTCTAAACCACCCTGTTAGACTATAGCCAGGGACAAAGAGGGGTAAACAAGGTTACTAGAGGTCACTCCAGTCACAGGTGTTATATTTGAAAAGTGACATTGAGCTAAAAAGGGTTAAAAGTTCTTTTAAGTCATTATGAGCTAAAAATAGAAGTCAACAATGAATTAGGGTTTCAACAGTGATTTAGGGTTTTGGAATTCAACAATGAATTAGGGTTTCAACATGATTTTGGGTTTTGGAAAGATATAAAGGAAGGGTCAGTGACCTAATTCATCATTATGCAGATTATGACTTTTCATTGAGGAGAATAGGCGCATCTCAGGAGAGATAGTTCAATGTATTCCAGGAGGAAGATACTAGTTGGATGATTTCGGTGTTGAAAGACACACGCTAGTCACCAGGAAGATCATCCAGGTCTTCCATCATTCTTCATTGATT
>ML802639.1:213006-240193 GCA_009831015.1 Picea engelmannii | reverse complement strand
TCATTTTTGCGCTCTTCCCCACCCATTTACTGCATCCACGGTGGCTCAAATTTTCATGGACTAGGTCTTCAAGCTGCATGGCATGCCGCACTCTATTGTTTCTGATTGAGACCCGACTTTCATAAGCAATTTATGGAAAGAATTGTTTAAGCTACAAGACACACAATTGCATCTCAACTTAGCTTATCATCCCCAAATGGATGGTCAAATGGAAGTTGTCAACAAGTGTTTGGAAACATATCTGAGGTGCTTTGGCTCTGAAAAACAACACCAGTGGGTTCAATGGTTACCCCTTGCCGAATGGTGGTACAACAGTACATACCATACCGCCACTCACATGACTCCTTTTGAAGCAGTATATGGACAGAAGCCACCTTCAGTTCTCTCATACTTACCGGGTACCTCGAAGGTCTAGGCAGTTTACCAAACACTTACAGTCCGAGAGGATATCCTTCGTACCCTTAAAGAGAACTTGGTCATGGCATAGAATAGAATGAAGCAGCAAGCATATCAAGGTCTCTCTGAATGTCAAATTGTAGAAGGGGATCAGGTGTTTTTGAGACGGCAACCATATAAGAAAACTTCCCTCAAGGCTGAGCAGTGTTAGAAGCTAGCACCCAAATTATATGGACCTTACATAGGTCTCAAGCATGTGGGACAAGTCGCATATCAGTTAGCTCTGCCCAATCAGTCGAAGCTACATCCTATTTTTCATGTTTCATGCTTGAAGAAGGTGATTGGAACCAGGTGCCAAATTCAAACCAACCTTCCAGAATTAGTTGAAGAAGGATCCATTTGGCTACAGCCAGAAGCAGTTTTGGACCAGTGTGAGCATCGCTTGCGTCAGAGAACCATCTAGGAAGTGCTAGTATAGTGGAAAGATATGACTCCAGCAGATGCCACATGGGAACCAACTACCATTCTGCAGCAGTTTCCACATCTCAAGACTTGAGGACAAAGCTGTTTTTAAGGGGGTGGACATGTTAAGGTCCTAACCCGCACATAGGTAGATCAATGTATTTGAATGTAATAAAGGTTAATATTAATAAGGCCTTTCAATAAAATAGAATAAGGCAGATGTAAGAAGACCTAATAGAATCTTTCGCTTCTAGAAGGATCTTCCTCTAGTTTCTTCTCTTAATAGACATATTTAGTATAAATAAGGGGCGAGGGTATGTGAAACCTAGCTTGGAGATTATTGTAACAGAGCGTTGCTCGACTGGAGGTTGCCTCCTCGAAGAGGCATGTGAACATTTCTTTCTGAATCAAAGTGCTTTTTCTATTGCTATTTCATATATCATTTCTGTGTATTGTGAATATTATGTTGGATATTTTACTGTTATTCTACCATTTCTAGCATTTTATTTCTGTTCTGCATATTTTATATATCTGGTATCTTGCACAAATGAGATGAGGTTACCCACCTTTAGAGGAGATGGATCTGAAGATCCTGATCAATACTATTTTCTCTGTGAAGCTATGTGGAGTATTAAGAATGTCACCAATGAATCTGTTAAATGAGCTGAGTTTAGTACTACCTTGAGAGACCGTGCACTGAGCTAGTACATGAAGTTCATCCAAGGCATTGTCCATCTGAAACCATTGAACACGATTAAGACTGTGTTGATTGCTGAATTCAAGAAACCTAATTCGAAGTCGCAGTGCATCACAAAGTTGAAAGAAATTAAGAAGAAAGTATTTGAACTTGTTTGGGAGTTTGATCAGAGGTTTAAGACCCTAACAGGTCATTTGCATTTTCAGATCCCAAACGAGTAGAACAAATAATGGTTCATTGTTGCCCTCTTACCACAAATTAGAGTCCCTTTGATGCAACAAAATATTGCTTTGTAGGCTAAGGCATTGGATATCTCCATGAAACATGAATCGACCCCTATGGCAGAATCCAGCTCAGGTATGAGTCAAATCTTGATTCAACTAACTAGCTTATCACTACAGGTCTAAGATATGAAAAAAGATAAGGGAAAAGAAAAGAGAGAAGACATTTGGTGTATTAGATGCAAATCAGAAGGTCATGATAAGGAGCCCTACCCCCTATTTCATGAGTACTTGGATTTAGGATCCCCGAGCCCTTTGAATCAAGTTACTCTACCTTTGTGCGAGGTATGTAGAAATAGACATCGGCCTGGAGAATGCTATTACATGCAAAAATATTTCTAGACACCTACCAATATTTTCTGCACATTCTATAAATATGTGGGGCATGATGAGAAATGTTGTAGGGATTATGACCTCTTTCATGAAAGATCAAGAGACACATATAGAATTCAAGGCAAAGTACAACAAGAAGAAAATACTATGTAGTTTAACTCTCCAGGAAGAGGAAACTTCAACCCTCATGGTGGATTCAGAGGAAGTGGATGAGGAGGAGGCATGGCACAAGGTTGAGGTCAGATCATTTGTTATAACTGCACATAGCTAGGTCATTTGGCAAGGGATTGTCAAAACCCTTGTACCACTTACAGTTACTGCAACTCATTTGAACATGTGATAGAAGATTTCCCTGCGGTGTTAGCCAAAATTCAAGAACAACAAGGAGGAAACCAACAAGTACAACTAATCACAACAGAACCTCACAGAGTAGATCCCAGAGTCATTGTTATCACTAGAGGAGGCACTGCTACAGGAGAAGACAGGGTGACTCCAGGGATGACTACAGAACAATTAACAGTAAGAAAATATGTGGAGAAGAGACATGATTTTTATCCAAAGAGAGAGAAGAAGACATTTGAAGAGGCAAGAAAAGAGTTTGGAAGAGATCAAGCTTCTTCATGAAATGCACAACTAGAAGTGAGAGAATGTGGAATGCCCCTGGCCTTTGATCATTTTGTTTCACTTGGAGAAGGAAAAGAGGTAAGCAAACTTATGGAATTTTTATGTAATTTAATTAATTTTATTAAGGACAAAAAATCCATACAAGAACTACAAAATTTGATCAGACAGTATGATATAAAAAGGGTATATCCTCTACTGAATAAATAAGTACATCAACTATCCAAAAAGAGAACGACAAATAAGGAACTACAACTTAATTCTCAAATTGGAGATTATGATATAGATTATGTGGTCGTCGACTTAGGATCAGAGGTCAATGTTATGATGAAGCAGACCTGGGCACTGATTTGAAAGCCTAAGTGGATCTATTCCCCTGCTAGGCTTAGGATGGCCAATCAACAGGATGTGAGCCCCTTCAGAATATTGGAATGTGTCTCTGTGGACATCAATGGGGTCAGAACATTTGTGGACTTTGAGGTAATTGAGATAGTCGATGATATCTTTACTTATCCCCTGCTATTAGGAATTGATTGGGCCTTCAACAATTCTACTGTTGTTGACTTGAAGAAAAGAAGAATGAAGTTTGAAGGTGATGGACTTAGGTTCATTTCACCTTTGGATCTTGATGAAGGTCAAAGATACATAGAACCTATCAAGGAAGAAGATTATGCATACAAGCTAGAGAATATATATAAATTGACAGCTAGACAACATGATTACATTAATCCTATAGCAGATGGGAATTTAAGCTGGATAAGTGACAATGCATGTTCATCAGACTCAGAAGAAGCACTGGATAACCAGAAGAATAAAATGTATGGAGTATCTACATGGAGAAGTGCTAGACTGACTAGAGAAGTTCGTTGGATCGGCACAACAGTAAGTAATTTACCCACATTGGTTTGAATCACTTAGAAACTTTCTTACTGTAATTTGAAGAAACTCTACCAGTACAACAAATACTATTGGCACGGGATGAGGCTTTGAAAGCTACTCCAACAAGATGGTGGGGAACACACGAACTAGATACAATGTCTCACTTTGATGACAATGCAATTTTTAGAACAAGTCGAAGGATGTAAAGTTAGGTACATAAGTCAAAGATGTCTGAAAGACCATGTGCGAGGTTGTGAGGAGTCCTGGAGAAACATTCCTCAAGAGTAGTGGGTGCATAAATTCATCAATTCTCTAGACACAATGCCTATCAACTGGTACCTTCAAGTGGAACTGCGCCTAACCACTGCAGATTGGCAAGGTATGACTCGAAATTTTGTAGTTACATTTTTTTTTGAAAGTCATCACCCTCTAGTAGATCAAGATTTATAGGATTTAAGATAGAAAGTATTTGAAGAAGCACCTAGCCTCCCTGTGGAGAAAGAAGAGGATGAATGGACTACACCTCTTCAGAAATTGCAAGGATGTTACAATATCAACGTCGATGAAGACGATGATCCTAGGAATGTGAACATCACAGAAATGGAAGGAAGGAGAGACATAGGAGGACAAGGTGTATAAATACCTTTTATTGGACAACAAATCAAAATCAATAAATTTAATATTGGAACAGAGAAAGAACCTACTCTTGCTAATGTTGTATATTACTGGGATGATGCCACGATTGATAACATCACATAATTACTACACAAATATCAAGACTTATTTCCAACCAAGTTCACTGATATGAAGGGCATTAAAGGACCCATGGGAGATATGAAGATGCCCTTGAAACTAAATGCAAGGCTATTTAAACAAAGACCCTATAGATTAAACCCTAAATATAAGGAGAAAGTGAAGATTGAATTAGACAGAATGACGGAAGCAGGAATTATAGAACCAGTTGAAGAATCAGAGTGGATTAGCCCTATGGTGGTTCAAGATAAGAAAAAAGGAGAGATCAGAATCTATGTAGATCTCAGGAAGCTGAATGATGCCTTTCTACATGATCCATTCCCTACACCGTTTACTGACGAAGTGTTAGATAACGTGGGAGGACAAGAAGTCTACTCCTTCATCGATGGATTTTTAGGATACCATCAGATCAGGATTGCCAAGGAAGATCTCCACAAGACCAAATTTTCAAAAGAATGGGGATCCTACCAATACACAGTGATGCCTTTTGGATTGAAGGATGCACCAACCATCTTTTCTAGGGTGGTGGTCTAAGAATTCAAGGAGTTTTTACATAAATTTCTGGAAGCATATTTTGATGATTGGACTGTTTTTAGCTTATTACAAAATCATATTGAATGCTTAAGACTAATGTTGGATAAGTGCAGGAAATGTCAAATTTCCCTGAACCTGAAGAAATGCATTTTCTTTTGACCCTTTGGAGTGTTGTTAGGCCATATTGTGTGTAAGCAGGGATTACTAGTGGATCTGTCCAAGATTTCCATTATTGTCGATCTACCCCCTCCTACTTCAGTCAGATAGCTGCACACTACGATGGGACATGCTGGATACTACACGAAGTTCATTAAGGGATATGCACATATTACAACACCTATGGAGAAGCTTCTGAAGAAAGATTGTCGATTTCAATGGACAAAATAATGTCAGCAGAGCTTCGACACACTGAAACAGAAAATGGTTCTTGCGCCTATTCTAGTTTTCCCAGATTAGAGCAAGGAATTTCATGTGCATGTCGATGCATATTCTATTGCACTAGGAGAAGTGTTAGAAGAACCAAGAGCAGGAGACATTGACCACCCATTAGCCTTTTCTAGTAGGAAACTATCTACAACTGAGATAAATTACACCACCATTGAGAGAGAAGGTTTAGCCATAGTGTATGTGCTGCAAAAAGTTTATCACTACTTGTTAGGAGGACACTTTAAGATGTTCACTGATAACTCCATGCTAAAATACCTAGTCAACAAGCCAGTGTTGGGGGGAAGGATATGCAAATGGCTTCTGTTATTTCAAGAATATGATTTTGAAATTGTGGTAAATCTAGGAAGGATGAACAAGGGACCTGACCACTTGTCTCGGTTGGAACATGGAGAGGAACCTTCTAGTTTGGATGATACACTACCATATGCATAGTTTCTGGCCATTAGAAAGGTTGATGATCACTTCGTTGAGATAGTTCAGCTCCTATCAACAGGAATAACACCTTGCGAATACACAGTCACTCAGAATAAATAGTTGGTAGTTCACATTGCTGATTTTCACTTATAGTTGGACAACTATATAATATGAGACCTAATGGGATCCTGAGAAGATGTTTTATGGAGGCACAATGACCACTAATTTTAGCAGAATCTCATGAAGGTATCACAGGAGGACACTACGTAGGAAAAGAAACAATGCAGAAGGTTCTTAGAGTTGGCCTTTGGTGGCCCACTTTACACAAAGATGCTAAAGAATACTACAGAGCCTACGATATATGCCAACAAGTTAGGAAACCATCCAGAAGAGATGAGATGCCTTTAGAAACCCATTTAACTTTACATGCATTTGAGAAACGGGCCATTGATTTCATGGGACCTATAAACCCACCAGGGAAGCGCACAAGAGCCAGATACATCATAATTGTGACAAAGTGTTTGACCAGATGGGTTGAAGCAAGAGAAGTTAAGGACTGTAGTGCAACTACAACTACACATTTCATATTTGATGATATCATAACCCATTTTGGATGCCCAAATATCCTCATGAGTGATCAAGGTACACATTTTATTAATAAGACTATCAAAGCCTTGACTCAGGAATTTGAGGTTCACCATCATAAGAGCACCCCATAACACTCAGAGGTGAATGGTACAATTGAAGCCTTCAACATGATCTTGGAGACAATGTTGATGAATATTTGCAGTGTAAACAAAGATGACTAGGATTTGAGAGTACCAACAATGTTATGGGCCTATAGAACCACTTGTAAGAAGATGACAATGAAGACTCCCTTTAAGTTGGTTTATGGCCTAGAAGTAGTTGTACCCATGGAATATTTAGTTCCTAGCTTAAGAATTGCAGCCGTTACAGATATGGATGACATTGGCATTGTTCAAGAGAAGCTTACGCAATTGGTTGAACTAGAAGAAGATTGATTTATTTCAGGATTCCATCAGCAGGTTCAGAAGGAAAAAGAAAAGGCCTACCATGAAAGGCATATCAAGAAGAAAGCATTTAAGCAAGGAGACCTGGTATTGGTATATGATAGAAAGTTCATGAAGCATCCAAGAAAGTTCAAAAAAAATTAGATGGGGCCATATGAGGTTGCCTATGTTACATCAAGAGGAGTTGCGCAGCTGAAGACTTTGAATGAGGAGTGGAAGGAAGGATTGGTGAATGGGAGCTGGTTGAAATTGTACAATGACAACTAGTTGCCTCATAGCTCTCAGTAAAAATAGAAGGAGAAGGGTCTAGGTACCATGTGCAGTTGAGACTAAGTACCAGACACAAGAAAGATAGTCTACACACATGGTGGAGGAACAAAGAAGGAATCATAGGCTGCGTTGTGTAGTCTGAAGTCGAGGTACAACAAAAGATTCAAATCAAAGTGCCTCAGGATGAGTCACAAGTGAGTGTTGGGGGCCTGTTAGCCCTTGGCTATGGAAGAAAGTGAATATTATGGAAGAAAAGGTGAAACGCGAATTGCGTGGAAGGAAGGTTGACTGGGATCAAGTCGAAGTAGTTATAGAAGAAGAAACGATGGAGCGAAGTCGGAGAAAGAAAGTCGTTGGATGAGGAGATCGAGGAAGACATATTAACAAGGAACGTGGATCATGGAAAACTCAGCAAGAAGAAAAATCAACTGATAGATTCTTTGGAGAACCTTGTGGGAAGGAAGGAAAGACAGGTAGGTGAATCCCTGAAAATGCGGGTCAAGTTGACCTAGGGTTTTAAACACCTAGGGTTTTTCTATCTAGGGTTTTTTAACCTAGGTTTCAACCTAAGGTTGTCGATGAGCTATTTTAATGTATAAATAAAGGTCAAGAGGACCTGGAATGGGGTCATTTCGAGTTCATTGTTGTTAATGTAGAGAGATAAGTATTGTGTTGTGAGAGCATTTGGTATTGTAAGATCTTCAGCGGGGTGTGAAGATCACCCTGTAGTTGGGTCCATAGGGAAGGGAGATAGAGAGAAGAGAGAATGAGAGAATATTTTCAAGATAAGATTGCATATAGAACTGTAATCTTTCACCTAATATATTATAAAGAACAATTATGTGGACGTATCCCTAGGGAGAGGGTGAACCACGTATATCTTGTGTTGTGAGTGATTGATGTTGTGTTCTTTACTTATGTTACTCTGATGACACATTAACATTTTAGATATGATATATAATTGTGTGAAGTAGGTTTATGCTTGTGTTATCGGGTTAATTTTTAAGTGTAGACACAAATCAATTCCCCTAGCTTCACTATGAAACTAAAACAAAACAAGACAATACACTACTCTTTCCTTAGCTTTCAATTATCAAATGAGAAACAGATCTAGAACATACCTTTTAAATATTGAAGATCCGACTTTGCCAATGCAATCCAAGCTTCATCACGAGGTTTATGAGAAATATATGCAAATAAAAACAAGCCAACAAAGATAAGAATAACAGGGTCTATTCGATATGAAACTATATACGTGATCAAGGAATCATACAATATGGACAAATAACATTCATATAGGAAAGAAAAGCATATCTATATTAAAGAATGTGGAAGAAAGATACAACCAGATGCCTTGACGTTGTCGGGTTCCTTCCAATAGTTCCTTTCTTCCCACACACTTCTTGCTCTAAGGATTTGGAGACCATAGATCTGATAGCTACTCATAGTCTATCTTGACAAAGAAAAGCTCAAAGTCACTCTAACCAAACTAACAATCTCAAACCAAAACAACTAACTTTCTCTATGAGAGTTCCTCTCCTTTTATAAGATGAAGAGGATAAGGTGAGGATGTTAGGATGATCCCACTAAATCATGAAAGCAAGTAAAATCCAAATTGTTTGGAGGCCACCTCACCATAGAAGCTTTTCCTTCTAGAAACATCGAGAAGATGCTCATTTTTCTGACATATGAAGGATTCCACACCCTAGCTATAGTGCCTGCGGAAACTCTGCAACCTAGATATAGGGAAAGGTATGGAAATCAGGCATTTCCACACCCTGTGTATAGTGAAACCTATGGAAATCCTCCTTAATAGGGCTTTTACAAAGGAAAATACAACTTCTTCTCTTAGTAAAAGTTATTCTCCCTTCTTTCTTTAGGAATTCAGGCCACTGACCCCTCTAAAGGAAACATATAGGTTTACATCATTAATGGTCATAGGGATGATGAGAGTAATGTGTAAAAAAGAGCCCCCTAAAGTATTAAGTTTGAACAGAGTGATAGCTGAAATACTTTATCGAGTGTGTGTAGGGAACAAGGAACAAGTCGGTTAGAAACCTGACAACAAACAAGGAAATACAGTACAATAATATATCATCGCTGAGGTAGGCATTCCCATACTCAAAATACTAATGACTCAAAGCATAAATGCTAACATGCAAAGATCCATGTCAAGTAATATAGGTCATGGCCACCAAACATACACTGTGAATCCATGCCATTATGACTCAAATCTGAACACACCAAAAATACACTATGGCTCTATGTGTTAAAGACTCAAATTTGAACATAGCCATGAGACATACAATGTGGATCTATGAAACAATACAAACTGAATATACTTCAATGCAACCTGAATCTGTCAGAAAAGGTCCAGGGTCTTCATCTCCACCACTCTATAGTATGAATCTAACCATGAAAATACATGTGCTGAAGTCAAACATGGTAGAAACAACTTGATTACCGGTCATTAGTGAATACCATTAACAAGTACGATGGAAATAACCATTAATGTCAATGACTCCCAAGGTACACTAGTACAATTCAACGAATATGACTTAATGAGCTGAAGTCGAACACTTGGTGAAATCTCCCGATCAAGGGTCAACAATGAAATTCCATTGTCGTAAGTGAGGAAACCTACCATTGAGGCATGCAAGTGCCAAGGTACCAATTAGTTTCTAAGTCTAATTCCTAGATAATGAGTTGGATTTGACAGGAAAAGACTCCTCACAAGAGGGCCTTAACACATCCCCCATCAATGACATGAAATGGGTAACAAGATTTGAAATAGATCAGAGTAACAAGTGATTCAGGACTGACTCAGGGATGGATGACACAATAGAAGGCTTAAGGACTGCAAACATGGACGATGCAATAGAAGGATTTTCTGGTTGGACTTCTCTTTGAACATATTGACAACACGACAACTGTCTTGGAAACACTGACTCAACAACACGGATCGCAAACCAATTTGTAATCTTAGAAAGGAGTATGATCAAGAGACAAGTGGATTTTCCAAACTAGACACAAGGCGAGTGAAAGGGTGTCATGTTCAAAGGTGACTCTTCCATAGAATACAGGCTTAGATAGATTTATTTCCCAATTTCCCCCCCCCACCATCTCTGGCGAGTACCTCTTTATTTTTACGCAAACTTGAGGAGGATAACATATTCTTGTAATGTAAGCTCATCCTTCAGACAAGTCCCTTGGAGTATGTTTAATGAACCCTAGGAAGGAGTGGTTTGGTCCCATATGGGCCTTTCAATGTTTGTTTTATGAGTCCAAAGAAAGAAAACTCAAGGGTTTTTCATGTTTAGATAGTCTTAAAAACACTTAAAGAGAACTCTCTCAGTTCCTTTTTCATAAATTAATTTGATGAGACCGAAAAAGTGATAATATATCACCCATCAAATACTTTCTTCAAATACTTTTACGAGCATGAAAAGAACAAGGTCTCTCGAAAATATTTTCATGTTTAGAGAGTCTGAAAAGAGGTTAAGGGGAACTCTAGGGGGTTTGCTTTTTCATATAACCTTTATGAGTACGAAAAAGTGATAAAAGTATACTCGGTTACATTCTCATTGATTTATGAGAATGAGAAAGAACAAAGACTAAGCTCGGGATTGTTTTTATTTTTACGCAATCTTAAAACAAAACAAAACTATGCTTGGGATAGAGTTTATTTTTACACAAGATTAAAACTAGCCAAAACTATGCTTGGACCTGGTTTCATTTTTTCACAAGCTTGAACCAAAGGAAATTATTCTTGAGGTAGATGGTTTCATTTTTTCACAATCTTGAACCATAGAAAACTATGATTGGACTTCCCAACACATAATACATGGATGGTTGGTACTTAGCCCCTAGCTTAAGAAACTAGTGGCTCAACTTTAGCATGAAGGAAGAGGCTAAAATCATTTCCCCCCAAGATTATATTCATCCAACGGGACAGGAGGATGAAAAGAAGCTTCAAATACTATACGTAACGAAGTACTTGACTCAATCGAAGAGCAGGGAAAAGACTATTTCATTTTTTAACGAGCTTGACATAGGAACAAGAACTATGGTCAAGAATCCAGGTGCAATCCCTAGACCTTTGTTTCATTCTTTAACGATCTTGACGCAAAAACATGAACTATGCTCGTAACTCTTTTTCATTTTTTAACAAGGTTTCTATAGATATGCAAAAACTATCCTCACAAATGGTTTCATCTTTTAGAGAGCTTGAAATAAGAAAACCATTCTCAAAGTTGGTTTCATTTTTTAATGAGTTGTAAATCATAAAACCATGCCCAAAAATATCTTCTTGATCATGGCTTCCAAGAGGACAATGCTCTAGAAGGACACCATGTCAAGGGAAAAAACTCAGTAATGGATTCCAAGAGATCTTCACTTGATGGAAGAAACACACTTCGGAAGGAACACATGTCGAGGGACGTGATAGGGGTAAGTAGATTAGGCTCCTATAGCCCTACCAAAGAAATCACCATGTCAACTACCAGATCTAAGTCATAAGAGACTGAGCTTATACGAAGAGGCTCATATTCATCAGCAGTTGAAGGCATGGGAGATAATGCCACATAATTGACCTATGGAAGGGGCGATACTGTCTGCATAAGAACAACTTAGGGAGGTTATCCAGTCAAGACTGATGAATTAAAGTTGATCAATAGTCACAATTCTTCCATTGTGAGGGAAATATATCATACGAAAAAGAGTGGACACAATATCTTTCATGGCATAGACATAATCCCACCCAAGGAGTAAAGCGGAATCCAAGGGGTCTTGGACTACCATAAAGCCAATAAAGACAGTTTTCCTGCCCAAAGTTACACGAAACTGAGGAAGGGTCCCTAAAGGTTGACTGGTTCTTCTGTTAAAAGATAACAAATTATGTGTAACCGACGCAAGCTAAGGACAACCCAAAGCTTGCCAATAAATAGAGGAAAAAATACTAATGGATGCACCTTCATACATCAACATCTGAGGAACTTCCCGACCAAAAACCTATACTGTAATCTGGAAAGGATTGTGAGAGGGAAGACGAGGTCTAGTTAGCACACCTCAATTAAAAAGGATGGCCTCATTACTTGGAGGAGGTTCCACAGGAAAAGGAGGAATGCCCCCTGGCATGGTAGATTCTTTATCAACGAGAATACCATGGGAAACATAGGGTTTACTCTCGAGTGGGAGAGTAGGATCGATTGATGAAGAGATTAGATAGACCACTTGGGTTTCATTCTCCAAGGGGAGAATGGGTTCGATGGGTGGAAATGGATCGAACTCTTAGTTTTCACTCTCTGGCGGGAGAGTGGGATTGACCAAGGATGGGATCGGATCAACCACTTTGTCAACTGGTTCAACTAAGGATGTGACCAGATTGACTACATGATCAACCAGACTAACCGATGAAGGGGTCGGATCGATCATTCCATCAACTACAGGCGGGTCAAGAGTAAGCTTGCGAAAAGTAGCTGGAAGTTGGGGTTGTGACACAGACATATCTTCCAGTAATTTTGAGGCTTCGTCCATAAGAGGGAAAAGGTGAGTTAGATGAATCCCTTTGCATAACATACACGTGAACTTGACTCTACTTTTCTTCTTCCCAATGGTATCATGACTAGTTTATGGGAGGTCATCAGCATGTTGTTCAGAGGCTGATGACACGGGTTGGCGAGGGAGTGTAGACCATACTTCTACAACCTTGGATAAACCAAGGCAATCCTTAAGAATATGTATACCCTTACAAAGCCTGCGAGGGTACTTGGGATTACGATTTGTTTGGGTGATCTCAACATCATCAACACTCCCAGCACGATTAAAAATAACTCGTTGTTTTCCAACACATCTGGGAGTGGTTGGAAGTGTGTATCCTTGCTTATTTTTCTTCTTCTTATTCTTCCTTTTCTTCTTCTTCTTATCCACCGAGTTACTAGCTTCAAAGCTTTCACTCGGTAAAGAAAATGAAATGGAAGAAGACCTTGCAAGTGAAGAAGGTGAAGAAGACCTTACTGGTGAAGAGGCTAAAGGATCAACATGAGGTTGATGTTCTTCGGGGTAAGTGCTTACAACTAAATCACTAACTGCATTCGGGATTACCTCAGTGGAAAAAAACCATACCGGTAATCCAATAGTGAGACCTGGAAGGCTCAAAGTAGCGATGTGAGGAGGACCAATGTTTCTGTAAGAGGGAAAAAAAAAAGGTTCCCCTGGAGTAGAGGTACCTTCATTATTCATTCTGGGAATTGACACCATTAAAAACAAAAATATGACCTAGAGTCCACTAGGGAAAACAAACATCACACGCTAAAAATCTAGTAAGAAAGCAAGCAAAAAAAACCTTCTCACATTGAGCACACTAGTTGGTGTTGAAATCCGGCATCACGAGAAAAAAGTAAGAAGGGGCTGAGATAGAGAGGCTGGAAAAGTTACGTTGACGATCTACTTAATGGACTTATGCCTTGGTGAAAGATCCCACACATAATCGTGGATATACCCTCCAAGGAGCCTGCGTGAGTTTGGCCAACGTCAATTCTAGGTACCGTGAAGACGTTCCCCTCCATAATCACCTTGTGTAAAGACCCTAAAGAGATAGGCCACTAAGGTTACCAACTACAACAGTGATGCCTGGGGAAACAGTCGATAATCTGATCCAAGCGCACGGGTAGGGTATCTAGCCCTAAATCAAATCGAAAGGCTTCCACTCATCCTTGTGGGTATACCTTTCAAGAGACCCCCATAATATGTGCAATCTCTACACCAAGACCAACAAAACAGGGTGAGTAACTCTGCCAGTCTCAATGTGACCTCAAGTTTGACCCTTGTGTGAGAAGGACTTCCCAGGAAAAAATGTAGCAAGTGGATTTTACCACTCCCTAACTCAAGATTTTATGTTTGTTCCCAGCTTTGGAAAGTTATCTTTCACACCTATTCCAAAGCCCTACAACTAATCTAATGTAGGTTTTCTACAAGAAAATATAAAAATGTCTAATCAATTTTTATAAGCGCTTTATTTTTAAGGTTGTTGTTACTCAAGAGGAAAATGGAGTGAACAAAATGATGTTTTGACCGACTCTAAACAATGCAAAGAAATGAGAATGAAAATAGTTCACTTCGATGAAAGCTATATTACAAGAAGGAGAAAACGTTTATCATTCCCATATGCACAATGTCCCAAAATTTTATTAAACTCATCAACATCAAGATCTTCAAGAACTAAAGAAAAGAGACTATACACCAATACATGATTCTTGCCCCCCCTAATTCAAGACCAAAAACGCCAAAAATCATGCAATTTTGCTACTGCAAATGCAAGGATGCCACCAATCTATTATAAAGAAAGAAATCAATTTTTTTTTTCAAAGATAGCTAAAAGCAATAGCAAATCTCTATAAAAAAAATAAACCCAAAGAAATTTTCTCTTTTAACACAAACTATTCAATAAAATAAAAATTTCTTTCACCAAACAATTCTAAAGAAAAAATAATGCTTTGTAACTGAAAGACACTCAAAGAAAGAGACCAAATATTTCAAAATCAAACAAAGAAAMGATGTCTAAAAGTAGCTCAAAAAYTGTCAAGCATACTATAAATATATCATAATCAAACCCAACAATTCACCCCAAAACCAAATCCAAGATCTGGGTAAGGAAAAACCATCAAAAATAAAAAAATTCACAATCGTTGCAGGCTGTCAGACTAACACAGTGTGGAAATCYCTGATTTCCACAAGCCAAAGAACCATTACAATGTGGAAATTCTAGGTTTCCAGAGGCTAGATATGGGTAGGATGCAGAAATTCCGCACTAGTCTAAATAGGCAGGGTGCGATGATCCTGTATTTCCGCACYGTCCCTCAAAGMAGGGTGCRGAAATCAAATAAAAAATGGAAAAACTAAAAATTATGATGGTTTTCCAATGAATTTAAATAGTCAAAGAGTCAAGATGGATCTCCCAATTACTCATAAAACAAAACCCAAGCAATCAAAGAAAGAAAGAAAGACAAACTAGGAAAACAATCTGTTCCCTAGTGGAGTCGCCAATTTTGTTATCGTGCTAATTGTTAAGTGCGGACACAAATCAATACCCCTATCTTCACTATGAAACTAGAGCAAAAAAAGAAAGTACACTACTCTTTCCTTAGCTTTCAATTATCAAATGAGAAAGAGATCTAGAACATAACTTTTAAATATTGAATATCTGACTTCGCCAATGCAATCCAAGCTTCATCACGAAGTTTATGAGAAATATCTGCAAATAAGCACAAGCCAATGAAGACAAGAATAACAGAGTCTATTCGATATGAAACTATGTACGTGATCAAGGAATCATACAATATGGACAAATAACATTCATATAAGAAAGAAAAGAATATCTGTATTAAAGAATGTGGAAGAAGGATACAACCAGATGCCTTGATGTTGTCAGGTTCCCTCCAACATTTCCTTTCTTCCCACACACTTCTTTCTCCAAGCATTCTAAGACCATAGATCTGATAGCTACTCACAATCTATCTTGAAAAAGAAAAGCTCAAAGCCACTCTAACCAAGCTAACAATCTCAAGCCAAAACAACTAACTTTCTCTATGAGAGTTCCTCTCGTTTTATAAGATGAAGAGGATAAGGTGAGGAGGTTAGGATGATCCCACTAAATCATGAAAGAGAATAATATCCAAACCATTCGGTGGCCACCTCAACAGAGAATTTTCTCCTTCTAGAAACATCGAGATGATGCTCATTTTTCCCATGTACGAAGGCCACCGCACCCTAGCTATAGTGCATCCCGCGGAAACTCTGCAACCTAGATATAGAGAAAGGTGCAGAAATCAGGCATTTTTGCACCCTATGTATAGTGCAACCTGTGGAAATCCTCCTTAATAGGGTTTTTACAAAGGAAAATACAACTTCTTCTCTTAGTAAAATTTTTTCTCCCTTCTTTCTTTAGGAATTCATTACATTGACCCATCTGAAGGAAACATATAGGTTTACATCATTAACAGTCATAGGGATGACTAAAATAATGTGTAACAGCTTAGAAAGAATAATTTGATCTCCGCATGTGGTTGCCTTGATTCCACTTGCATTTCCTTTGGTTGTAGAAACTTGTGTCCTGCAACCCCCTATTGCTACTTCGTAGGTGTTTCTGAAAGGGCCAGTAATTAGGGCTTGTTGGTGTGTTGTTAGAGCTGAACCCTAGGTCTGCCCCTGTGCCAACAATCTTCGTAGTATTTCCATATTTTGTTGTTATCTTAGTGTTATTTTCTGCAATATTTCTCTTTCCTTCTAATATAATAGACTTGGTACCTTACACTAGTGACGTCCCTTCACCTCATCTCATTGGTCCACTTGACCCAGAAAGAAATGATGACCACCCATCCAAATCTTCTACACTTTCCATAGATGACCACACCACTATCAGTCAACCATGTGAAACCATCATGTCACCCCCATCTTCTCAATCGTCTAAAGATATAATATTTTCCTACATCTCCCACTTATATGTAGACACTTTAGAGGACATGAAGACACCCAAATACCCTTAAGAGTAGCCACTCTACCTTAGGTTCTTCTTGTATTTTCATAGTGTTTTTATTATTTCTTTCAAAAACCTTCCAAACGCCATATGTTTGATCATTTTTCCTTGTTTTGAAAGATGAATCATCCATCCGTTTACCACATCATGTATGTCGATTGTGCTAGTCGATGGACTCAGAATCTCTCTTCAGAAACTTGGGTCATTTACTCCCATGATAATGTAGTAATCCACTCTAGTGGAATATGCCTCAGAACTTCCACCAATAACCAAGTTGAGTACATCGTCATAATTGGTTTCCTCATAGAATCTAGTCACCTCCATATTCATCACCTAAGTGTCCTCCTATATTCCTAGATCATCGTCCTTCAACTGAATAATGTGTATCCCGTCCATGATCCATGATTATTTCCCAAGTACCTGCAAGTTATACTTTTGTCTCGGAATTTTGAATCCATCACATTCACACATATTCCTAGGAGTCTAAACCAAGTCATAGATAACATGACTAATCAATTCGTAGATTGGCATTTATCACATTAACATGCACATTTTTTTTTTAACATAATTTATCCATCATCAACATCAAAATAAGAAAAAAAAAACCATAACATCACATTACACATATTAGAAAATAGAAACATCATCAAAATATATCCATAAATATATATAACAATGCCATAATTTTTTGTCAAAAATATACATTGTTGACGAGAAGTGGGAAAACTCAAGGTTAATCATCTATATACTAAAAAAACCCTTACACACCGGCCCTTTCGGCATCACCTGCAAAGCAACTGAAGCCTCACCCGATCCATGTAGAGTGGTTGTAGGAACCTAGGTTTTGCAATGATGATGGGAAGTGTGACATTCTTCATGTTCTTACTACCATTTATTCATGTGTGAAATTCCCATTACTTAGGAGTTACTTAAGATTCAACATACTCTATACACAACATTATCCCACTTAACATTCATTCAGTTACTAGATTCTTTATTGCACAAAATTATCACATCATATATGAACAATATAGTCAACATATATCATCATTGCACCATCACATTAAACATCATAAAATGAAAAGACAACACATCACAACACACAGGTTTAACATGGTTCACCCAACTTGGTCTACGTCCACAATGACTAGACTCTTTTATTATTCATTGATAATTCTCTTACACTTGCGCACTGCACTACAAAATATGCAACAATAACACTACCCAAACCTTCCTAAATGTTTTGTTGCAGTGCAAGCTTCACTCCTTAGTCATACCTCAACTTTTCCTTTCTCAAATTAACTTACCCAACAAGCATTAAGAATTTTCCCTTTTTTTCACCTCTCTACCCAAAATCTCATTACATCTTTATACATCAAAATAGGGCTAATCCCGTTAAAAAAGTGAAAAAAATGTCCCCAAAATACAGTGCGCCATGAATTTTTCAAATGTCTCTTTTGTTGTTGTGGCCTTTTCCTTGACCTCTAGTTCCTTCTCAAAAATGCAGTCAATTGTGTCTATAGTGGTGCAAGCCTTCATCTTCTCAACACTTTCTTCAGCTACATGTTTGATGACTCCTTGAGTTATTTCTATGGTTGTTGTCACCATGTATGCTTCCTCCTGTAATAATTCTATTTGTTGTGTGTGAGTTTGCTTCTCCACCCTTAGCATAATCATTTTTTAATACAACTTTATGTTTTGATTTATTGTAGTTACCACCTCAACTGGCGGTAATGTGCCCATCATGTCATTTAATATTTGCACCTTTTTTCTCTATAGCTTAGATATTTTGACTGATTTCCTATTTCTCCTTATCCTCCCTAAGCTATGTCCAAATTCCCATTGTATCTGTATACATTTGAGCACACTCTACTTCTAGAGTCTTTATATTTTCCATCGATGTTGTCACAATTTGCTTCCTCGTCTCCCTCTCTTTAGGTGGAGCTCTTGGTTTCATGCACACTTCTAAATCAATTATTCATGTGTGGAAGGCCTAAATGGATTCACTTATATTCATGAATTGATCTTCTACCAAGGCCTCATTCTTTTTCTGTGCCTCTAGGATTTATTGACATACCTTCTCGAATTCCTTCTAGATTATTTCTACCTTCTATGTGGCCTCATCACGGTCCTATTTAAATTTGTTGTAATCTGTCTCTAAGGTGATATTTTCTACCCTAACCTTCACTAAATCATTGGATGTATTATACATGTGCACTCTCATCTCTTCCATTGCGCTCATCTGTAATTCTTGTAATACATCCATTGGTAGTTATGATAGCACTAAGTCAACATGATCTAGTGCTCTATCTTGTTCCTGCATTTTTGTCATGGGGAACTTGACTTCCTCTATTGCTAGCTAAATAAATATTCATTATCCTACAACTTCTAAGGACAGGGAGATTTCTTTCCCTACCTCTCCAATATTGGTAGTGATTTTTGTTGGTTCCTCCTCCATCTATGGACCTGATGTGATGTTTGTTGCCTCTAATAATTGTCATGACTATTCCATCTATTCCCTCATGCATCTGTTCATCTCTTATTTTTTGTGTGCTACACACTAAAATGAGTCGTCGATGACTTATTTTACTTGGTCACCTATATTGTCTAAATCATCCTCTGCCAAATATTGGATAGCCACTTCCTTAATGGATTTTCACTTTAGTCGTTATTGTCCATGTCTCCTTGTCTCTAGCTTATTTCTCTTCCTATCATTGCACAATGTTGTATTTTGAGTTGTTTCCTCTGGACCCTTTCCTCTATCCTAGTTTTATTTTTCTTCTTCATGCTCATCAATCTCATGTATTTTCGAGTTTGGCTTCTTTGATGGCCATGTCTCTACTGGTGGAATCTTCCACTCGCCATCTTAGTAGACCATAATGTGGCCCATATCCTCTTCCGTAAATCTATATTGTGTTGGAGCCACTACTGATCTAGGTGCTTCTTTGCTTGTATGTAAATGTGGTGACTCCCTGCCTTAAAATGAACCACAACCTTATATGCCTAGACCACCTATGGTGGTATGTTTAGGGTCCTCTCTATGATGCCCCTAATAGTTTCCTTGTAAATATAAAATACCAAAGGTTTTGATACCACGTGGCTAAACAAGTGTTATAACCCTAAATTGCACCTGACATGCATACCTTGCATCATACCATATAACTTTTTTATAACCCTAAATTGCACCTGACATGCATACCTAGCATCAGGCCATCTAATTTTCTATATTTACCAAGCCATTATTGAACAACCCTTCTAAAAACCATCATTTTGAAGGTGTACGTGCCTTGCACCATTACTGCCCACGTACACATGCTTGTTGAGCCACTACAACCCGCGTACACTCACATAATATAGTGAAATGTCAAAATTTACATAGGATACTAGTTTTCGAGCCATTACTTAACCGTTTGACTGCCCATAGCTAGTTACCCCAACCATTACCATCCCTTTTTTCCTATAAAAGAAGGGGTCGGGGTCCCATTGCAAAGGGAAGCACAAGAGAAAATAAACTCTACTCATTTTTTCAATCCCCCTTTGACCCAATTGTAAAACCCTTACCATTTCCCTAAGAGACAACTGAAGAGGAGAAGAAGATGTGGAAGTAGTTGGTGCATTGTGAAGAGAATCCTAGGACCAAGTTCAAGGAGCAATGTCGGTCTCATGTTGTAAGCGACTTTTGTGAGATTAATATAAAGAAGTACGTTTTTGGTCCCGCTAAATGACATATTGAAATTATATGATTTTTTTACATTTCTTGTTTATGATGTCTAACCCACTAATCCATATGTAGAATGCATGATTGTATTTTCTTGTTTGTATTTTGATGAATGAAGGTCAGCCTTGGGAGGAGATTTGCAGTCAAGAAACAACCAAGTGCAAAGAGATCGACATGGGATGCGGAGTTTAAGGTAGGCCTATTGGCTCCCTTTCTCTTGTCTTTTATGAATGATTGTGGGGTAATGTTGGGATAGTGATAAAATGTAGGAGACTTTAGACAGTTAGATCTGTCTTCAGTTTAGGCCCTTTGTGTAGTCCATAGAGCTAACCATCTAAATTATCCTACTTTTTATCACTATCCCAACATTACCCCACAATCATACATAAAAGACAAGAGAAAGAGATCCAGTAGGCCTACCTTAAACTTCGCATCCAATGTCAATCCCTTTGCACTTGGTTGTTTCCTGACTGCAAATATCCTCCCAAGGCTGACTTTCATTCATCAAAAGACAAACAAGAAAGTACAAGAATGCATTCTACATATGGATTATTGGGTTAGACATCATAAACAAGAAATGTAAACAAATCATATAAGTTCAAGACATCATTTAGCAAGACCGAAAATCTAATTATTTATATTAATCTCATAAAATTCGCTTACAACATGAGACCGGAACTGGTCCTTCAACTTGTTCCTGGGCTCCTCTTCACCATGCACCAACTACGTCCATGTATTCTTATCCTTTTTAGTTCTCTCTTAGGGAAATGGTAAGGGTTGTACAATTGGGGCAAAGGGGGATCGATAAAATGGGTAGAGTTTCTTTGCTCTCGTGCTTCTCCTTGCAATGGGACCCCAACCCCTTCTTTTATAGTCCAAAAGAGACATTAACAGTTGTGGTGACTGGCTATGGGAAGTCAAATGGTTAAGTAATGGCCCAAAAACTAGTATCCTATGCAAATTTCCACATTTCGTGATATTTTGTGAGTGTACGCGGGTTGTAGTGGCTCAGCAAGCATGTGTATGCGAGCATTAATGGTGCAGGGCACGTACACCTTCAAAATGATGATTTTTAGAAGAGTTGTTCAATAATGGCTTGGTAAATATAGCAAGAACATTCAACACAATCTTTGATTAATGTCGGACAAAAGTAACCGGCTCATAGAATCTTTTGGGTTGTTGACAATCCAGATAAATGACCTCCACATGCTATAGTGTGACAATCGTTAAGCATGATTTATGCTTCTTCAGTGGTGAGAAACCGATGAAGGATGCAATCAACACCTCAATGATACAGAGTGTCCTCAAGTATGAGATAGGTTTTGGCCTGATGGCATATACGACGACGCTCATCACGAGAAGTAGAGGTAGGCAACTTCAAAGTCTGGATATAGAATAGTATATATCCATACCAAGGGTCCGAAGATGTGATCAAAAACATGTCTTCTTTGATAGGAAACTCTTCAAGTATAACATCACCTGATTCGACCAGAAGTTATGAAATGAGTTCCGCAAAGACCAATGACTTTTTGGATTTCACCGAAACAAAATCCAAGTCTAATTCCTAGAGGATAAATATCCATCTACTAATCTTTTCGCCAATTAAACATCATGTCCATACATATTGAAACAGATTCACAACAACAATGATGGTGGTCTTGTGAAACAAGATGTAGTGACAGAACCATTGGACAGCATGAACTGTTGCCAACACAAGTTTTTCAATGTGGGAATAATTGAGTGTTGGTCCAACCAAACCTTGTCTCAGGTAATAAATCACATATTCAGAAAGAAAATCATCCTCCTGAGCCAAGACCATGCCAATGGTTGACTTCGTAATGGCCAAGTACAATAAGAAATCTTTATTATAATTGGGTGGCTGAAGCAGAGGGGTATATGTGAGGGCACGTTTCAATGCTTCAAAAGAGCATTGAGAGGCTTTGTCCCAATGGAAAGGAATGCCCTTCTCCAATAAACGCATGAAACCCTTTGTGATCTTGGCATAGTTCACGATGAAACATTGTAAAAATTTTGTTTTTCCTTGTAGACTTTGAAGCTGAGGGATTGTGCATGGGTGAGGCAACTGAACTATTTCCTCAACCTTTAGAGGATCGACCATGGTCCTTGTTGTCGAAACAATGAAACCAAAAAAAATGACCCGATGTGACACAAAAGATGCATTTGTTTGGATTCAAGCGGATCCAGTAGTAACGACATCGCTCAAAGATAAGTTAGAGGTGTGCATGATGATCATCTCTCTTGCGAGATCATGACGCTAAATCATTGAGATAGGCCTCTACTATGTGTTTTAGTTCGTGGAAAGAAAAAGACATGGCCCACTAAAACACAACTCCAACAATTTTCAGACCAAAAGGCATCTTCTGATAAGAGAATGTACCCCACAGATATATGAAAGTAGTTTTGTGTTGGTCTTCAGGCTTGATCTGTATCTGATTATATCCCTAAAAACCATCCATGAAAGAAAAGGCTTCACAACCTGCACATTCATCGACTATTTGATCAATAAATGGCATGGGGAAATTGTCTTTTGGACGTGCCTTGTTCAAATCATGGAAGTTCGTACATACACGAATCGTAACCTATTTTTTATTAACGGGAATGAGGCTTGACACCCATTGAGTCAATTGGATGGGGTAGATGAAACCATGTTGGAGTATTTTCTCTACTTCAGCCTTAATAGTTGTTGCTTTCCTAGGATTGACTGGATGAAGCTTCTGCCAGACTGGCTTAGCATTATGATATGTCGTGATTTCATGTTCGACGATTCTTGGATCTATGCCTGGCATTTCCTCATAAGACTAGGAAAACACGTCGCATAATTCCTTAAATAAATCTGTGTAGATTTGAATCTCCTCAGGGGAGCAGTCTGGTCTGATGAAGATATTCTCCATGACGCCAGGGATTCTGGAGATATCGATAGGTATCGTTTGAGAAATGTTTTCCATATTTCCTTCAGCATAAACAATGTGCGTAGCCAAAGGATTGATAGGACAAGCCTTATCTCCAGTCATAGTTAGAGTGAATTCACCTACTTCAATTCTTCTTAACTATGGGAGGAAGTAAGATCGGTGATGAAGATCATCTCAGGGTCTATCCGGACTAGTCATTGCCTCAATAATCACCTCATCTAAGGGCAATACTATGTATAAAGAATTAGTATCAGTGAGGGAACTTGGATCCCATGTAGTCTCTAGAAATAGATCTAACTCTTGTGCAGGAGTCAAATTGGAGTCGGCAGAAGATTGATGGACTGTAGAGTACAAAAATTCTGTCGCGGACAAAGGCATGGCCATGCCATGGTGCCCTATCCCTTCCATCATGTCTGGTGGGGAAGGAAGAGTCCACGGATCATTAAAGTAAGTCATGCGAAATGACAAGATTTGAAATATTTTGGACCTAGGCTAGTCAGGGACAACCGACATGTAATGGACATTGGTAGTTGGAGGTGGGTAATTGAAAGTACCCATCAAAGGTGGGCACAAACCAACCCCCATGTTGACGATGTTGGGTTGAGGGTTATCAATGATTGGGACTGTGGATACCCCCAGTGAAGGGTCAGGATGGGAGAAGGATAACTGATCAATGGTCACGATCTGACCCTCATGTGGAAACAACAAGACCTAGAAAACTGTCGTGACCATTTCTTACATAGCATAGGTCCAAATCCTTCCTAACAAGATATTGTAGTCGAGAGACACATTGACCACTGCAATTTTGATGCACAAAATATTCCCTCCTAACTGCATGGGAAATGAGGGGATGATTCCATGTGGTCTAAACAAACGACCATCAAAAGAGGTAAGAAGGGTAGGTGACGGAGACAAAATGGGTTGGTCCATGGCCTTCCAACATTCCAAAGACATCATGCATGTCGAGGTACCCTAATTAACCACCATGTGGAAAATGGTCCGAGTAAAAGTTTTCATGGTGTAAGCCACTACTATCTGAAATGCTACATGGTAAGGAAGATGTGGTTTTAAGTCGGTCATATCAAGAATGATCATTCTTGGATTACAAGTATCAATAGATCTTAAGGTGGCTAAAATAACCTTTCTCTAGTAAGGGAAGCTCTGGAGGACTTCCAACGCTGACATCGCACAAGGGGCTTGTGACAAATCCTCCACCACAGAGTAGTTCTGGGCAACATTTGCATTTGGGTTGTGAGAAACTTTATTGAACACACCTTCGGGGATGTGTGTCATTGTTTCACCCAACGTCTTCTCAATCTGGAGAGGAAGAGGTGGTTTTTCAGCTTCTTTACCCTTCTCAGGGGTGTTTGGACTTCCGTAGTCACGTGTTCTAGTCATTATGTCAACAATGCTTTTCATCATGTACACATTTGCGGATGAAGGATTACTTGAAGATGGAGGGGGTCCCTGACTAGCCCCTTCCATGCTTAAAGAGGCTTGAGATAAAATTTTCCCATGAAGAAATGGATTCATTAACATGATAGGCAGCTATTGTGCCAATAACTTTTGGGCCTCCGCAAGACGAGGGCACTAGTGATTCAGATGGTCTTCCTTGCAAATATTACAAGGATACTGCGACTTTTTCATTTCAGTGTTTCCCTCGCCAGAATTATTGGTAGGTTTCTTATCCCCCTTACCCTTCTTTCGTTGCTTCTTCTTTCCATCAGGTTGTTGGGTGGCCTTTGGGTTTGTCAATTTCACACTATGTACATCTGACGTTTGAGTAGGGGGAGTAGCCAAACCAATGGTTTGGCTGGCCACTGTTTGTTGTATTCATAGTTGTTGTAATTTATTCGAAAGCTGATCAACAGGCTCCATTTGTGATGAACCTACAATACCATCAGCATGTGGTCTAGATCTCTGTCTGGTCTTGTCAAGTATCGACCGTGGTGCATCTAGAAAAACTTTGTAAAGTAAACCAAGCTGAGAGTAAACCGGTTCTAGCTGTTAGGCTCTCATTATCGCTTATTCCTCTAAAAATAACCCCAAGGTTGCGACGTCTTTAGATAACCAAGGTACCAAAGACTTAAGGAACCACTCTATAGGAATGTTGGTGGGACTGGCACTTTTATCAAACTCTTCTGGCATCTCCATTCTCAGATGTGATATGAGATATGGTCATCTTTGTCTTCTCAAATTTGGCCAGCAATTTGGTGCCGACATCGTATCTCACAGGTAATTGGAAATGGATTAAGAAATCCATTGCCAATTCATCGAAGGAAGAGTATCTTGAGAGGTATAGCTCGATGTACCATTTCTCTGCACTCCCAATGAGAATGCGTTGAAACAAACACAACTGGATGGAGTCATCTCTCAGAGAATTGGACGAGCACCATAAATGGAAGGTAGTTACATGATCGCTTGGATCTTTGTTAGGCTTGGCCTTGAACTTTGGGATGTCCAAAGGAAACTTGGTCGGCATAGGGGGCCAACATGGATCATGAAAAATGGGGTTGTTTAATAACCTTGTCAAGTTTGGCAAGTGAAAAGTTGCAAGAAATAGTAATTTGGGTTGTTGATTGTAACCAGGGAAAAAAGAGCCTAGAGTTTGGCTTGCACCAGGTTTCCAAGAAAAGTTAGGTTGCTAGCCAAGGTTTTGGTAATAACCATGGTCATGACCAATGTATGGATTCTTTGCTTGTTGAGACATCATCGACTGACTCCCGTAATAGGACATAAAGGGATGGGCTTGCATCGCATTCCAAGGATTTTGAGAAGGGTTTTCCCCCTACCAATTGGACAAGCATAGGTGTTGAGCCTTTCGTGGGGTTCCATTGGCTATGGAAGGGGTTTCCCATGGTCAGAATCCCTGAAAAGGGAACTGATCCCTACCACAGATTCCAAGTTCCTTGTGAGGAAGGAATTCCTAAGTTTTCCCCCTGTGCAGGAATAGTACCCTGTATAGGACGTTGTTGTCCATAACCGGGGTTGCCCCCGATCGAGATGGCAACTGACGACAAAGCATTGTTACCAAATGCATCAATCAAATATAACGGTGTGAAACCTACCAACATGCTATAAGTAGGAAGTCCTTGACTACATGCTCCAAACGAGCTATAGTTTACGTTCATCCCGGTGGAGTGCTGGTGGGCATTGTCGAGTGAAGGGAATGAAGGAGGTATATGACCCCCTCCATAAGGGAAAGAATTATAAGGATTTGGAGTGAACCCCATGGATCCTTGTAGAGGAGCATTAGAGCTCCCTGCCCCGAGAGATAATGTCTGAAGAGTGGAGTTCGAAAGGATAGTGTTCATACTGAAGTGAGGCATCCCGTATGAGAACAGAGGGCCTATCGCACTATGGGTGAATGGAGCAGTGATCACCGCCATAGAAAGAATCAGACCATTTACCGAGGTAGAGGAAGTCAATACCATAGTGTTCCAGACCATCGACGGTTCGTTAGGAGGTGGAACACACCCTGTAGTGACAGTTGTAGAGGAAATATGAATATTCCCTAAAGAAGTAGTAGCATTGTTTCCATCGCTGCTTGTGACACTACCTGACGCTCGCTGATAGATTAGTGATTGGAGGGTTATGCAGACCAAGAGATTGTGCTCTGAGGTTATAAATTATTGGCTCCTCCAAAATCAAATGTTCTCCTCTCATATATGAGTTGGGCATGGTTTCCTATAACCTGGTCGCCTCAAAAGACCCTTGCTAGTCTATTTTTCGCCTTAGCGGTGGTGAGTGTTAAGGTCCTAACCCGCACATAGGTAGATTAATGTATTCGGATGTAATAAAGGTCAATATTAATAAGACCTTTCAATAAAATAGAATAAGGTGGATGTAAGAAGACCTAATAGAAGCTTCCGCTTCTAGAAGGATCTTC
>ML802639.1:189787-207476 GCA_009831015.1 Picea engelmannii | reverse complement strand
CCCCCTCGAAGAGGCCTGTGAACATTGCTATCTGAATCAAGTGCTATTTCTGTTCAAGTGCTTTTTCTATTGCTATTTCGTATATCATTTCTGTGTATTGTGAAGATTATGCTGGATATTTCACTGTTATTCTGTTATTTCTAGCATTTCGTTTCTGTTCTGCATATTTTATATATCTGGTATCTTGCAGTGAGGGTGGCTCAAGATCAACCGGAGGCAATCCCAAAATCCTTCATGATTAGTGGAGCTCCTTGTCCTCCACTGTGAGAGAATATCAATGACACACTAGGGATTTCTATAATCATTTTTTTTAAAACCAACACACACTAGAAAAATTTCCTATGAGGTAAGACAAGCAGATCACTAACTAGTTGGAAGAACAGTTACAACAACCAATACTAGAGAAACTTACTGGTGCAAGTGCAACTTGAATATGAAAGCACCCTCTGGGTGTACTCTACAAAGTGTGGTCCGATGTCTTCCCTAGGTACCACGGTATACCCCTGTAGTCACCTGTGTAAGTCAATAAGATAAAGGCAACTAGGTTGTCAGCACGCAAACAATCACCAGGAGGGTATAGTCGACAGTCAGGTGGACCACAATGAGCAGGGTATCAAGCCTGAAACCTATCAAGGGTATCAAAATAAAGTGTTCCGGAATATGACTAAGGACCTCAAATGGATTCGAGACCCACGATGCTCCATGGAAAATGTGATCAACGGAATCCCAAGATAATCCCTCTATATGCATTCCCCATTATGCTTGGTCCGGCTTTGGAGGGGTTATCTCCGCCACATTTTTGCACGTGACCTTGTGTTTAGCCCCTGTGTTAGAGGGGGGTCCCAGATAAATTTCACAGTTACTGGACTTTCAAGCACTCCCCAGCTCAGAATCTTATGTTTGTTTTTGTATCCTTGAAGAGTTTCCTCTACAATCCTAAATCGAGGCTCTAGCTTAGACTAAATTGATGAACCTTTCAAACACAAAGTCTAATAAATTTTAATTAGGCATTAATTTTAGTGGTTGTCTTAAGTCAAAAGGAATGAAAGTGAAACCAGTGATTTTATTTAAGAGATGAAAGAGAAGAGCATAAGATGATACTAGAAACAAAAGTACTTCTTTCTTCACAAATAAATATTTTTCAATTGAAACTCTTTCACCAAACTTTTCGTAACTAATTTTATCAGATCTTTGAAAAGAGAAAACTCAAAACAATATTTCCCTCAACTACCAGCCACTTAATGTCCTAATAATTCAAGTAGAGAACTTAAGAAAAAATTATTTTTCCTTCGTAAACAAAGAAACTAACCTAAACTAATTTACCAAAAAAAGTAATGAAATATTTTTTTTTTATTGTTTTAAGCTTCAAAACAAGAAATTTGAAAATGAATTTATTTTCTTCTAAAGAAAAAAAGGGAAAAATACCAACAAGACAGGAGCAAGAAATAACTTTTGGCCCAATTGCAGATCACAGGGAGTCACTGACAATACCAAACAGGAAGATCCAATCAAACTCACCAACTTGTCTAAAAACCCTATTAAAGAAAACAAAAGAAATCTTTTGATGAAAAGAAAGATATGCTAAGGTTAGACCTAGGCTACAGATTGCTAAAACAGAGAAAAGGTCTAGATCAAGAAGACCCCTGATAAGTGTGACTTCTAATAGGGAAGAGGATGAATGCCTCTTCTTTGCAAAAGATCTTCTCAACACAGGCACACTATTTCCACTTTAGTAGCCAGCATATGTACGCGGGTTGTCCAAGGGCAGGGCGCATATGCACGTGTTCAGACCCACTACTGCATACACCTCTGTAACTCCTCAAAAAATGAAAAAACAATAGTTCATCACAGGCAGGGAGTATTGGTATGGAATACTATCATCCCTCAAAGACACAAAAGCTTACAAAAACTCAAAAAATAGTGAATAAACTAATTAAAAACACCCAACAAAGAAATATCCCCAAAGACCCTATAGGCATCCCCAGTACAGTCACCAATTATGCTATAGCAGGAAAGCCCCTCTACGGACTACACAAAGGGCCTAAAGTGTAGGTAGAGCTAACCATCTAAAGTCTCCTAATTTTCATCACTATCCCAAAATTACCCCACAGTCATACATAAAAGACAAGATAAAGGGATCTGGGAGGCCTACCTTAAACTTTGCATCCAATGTCGATCCCTTTGCACTTGGTTGTTTCCTAACTGCAAATCTCCTCCCAATTCTGACCTACATTCATCAAAAGACAAACAAGAAACTACATGCATGCATTCTACATATGGATTAGTGGGTTAGACATCATAAACAAGAAATGTAAAAAAATCATATAAGTTCAAGACGCCATTTGTCAGGACCGAAAAAGTACTTCTTTATATTAATCTCACAAAAGTTTCTTACAACATGAGACTGACACTGCTCCTTGAACTTGGTCCTGGGATCCTCTTCACCATGCACCAACTTCTTCCACATCTTCTTCTCCTCTTCCATTTTCTCTTAGGGAAATGGTAAGGGTTTTACAATTGGGGCCAAGGGGGATTGATAAAATGGGTAGATTTTCTTTTCTCTCATGCTTCACCTTGCAATGGGACCCCAACCCCTTCTTTTATAGGCCAAAAGGGACAGTAATGGTTGGGGTGACTGGCTATGGGCAGTCAAACAGTTAAGTAATGGCTCAGAAACCAGTATCCTATGAAAATTTCCACATTTCACGATATTTTGTGAGTGTACACGGGTTGTAGTGGCTCATCAAGCATGTGTATGAGGGAAGTAATGGTATAGGGCCCGTACACCTTCAAAATGATGATTTTTAGAAGAGTTGTTCAATAATGGCTTGGTAACAATAGCAAGTTAGATGGCCTAATTCCAGGTATGCATGTCAGGTGCAATTTAGGGTTATAACAACAAGGGTTCTCCATGACTCCCAAAAATTGACTGTCATGTGACTCTCTCCAATCTAATAAAACTATTAGAATTAGTAACTAGGAGTAGTAGAACTTGGTCCCCTTGTTCTGCACTTCCTCACAATAGGTCAAAAATTGGTTTAACAAAAACGTTGCCCAGTACATATGGAAAACCTTGACACATCGTTTTGTTGTCTCTTTGGTTGTTGCTAGCACTTGATATTTTATGCACTTACCTAATATCTTACATGCTAAGGATTGTGTCACAAACCTTACCGTCGGGTCACATATGCTAGTGATGTCAAAAAAACGTTGTTCACATATTGTATGGAATTTGTCTTTCATGCTCTCAGAGATATCCTTTTCATGATTCTTATCAAAATCAAATGATTTGGGGTCCTTCCCTTATGATGAAATACCCGTAATGTGCACTATTATATCAATATCAATGTACACTAATCTGTCAAGCCACATGTATCCCTTGTGCACACACGCATTGATCTCCTGGCTCCATACAAAATTCGGTATACTGAATAGGTTTAGAATACCTTCTTTCTACAACCACGTAGCCCACACCAGTTGTTCTATGACTATCATTTGAGTCTCGTCACTCATATACTTCCTAAAGAACTTATTGGGTACCAAATTTAGAAAACTCTTCTCATCAATTATGTCATTTTCTTCATATTCAAAGTCGGTATCAGACCTAACATATCCCCTTCCAAAATGACTCCCTCTAGAATCAGTGGCTCCACTATTAGGTACTTTTCATCCTTGTGTAAGTTGATGTGTTTCACATATGGATTTCTTGGTGGAATATAGTCCCTTGGGAATATTTCCACTGAGGATGATGCCTCCTCTGTCTCTTCTACTACCAACGGTGTTGCGGGTTGACCACATGGTTTCTTCGATACTGACAGTAACGTTTATACTTCCTTAGATGGTCCCATCTTCCTCTATGACATTGGCCTCAACTTCCAACTGGTTCTGGAACTCAATTTTGGAATTGAGCTCTATAACTTTGACTCTTTGGCTATGTTACCACGGCTCTTCGGTTCTACAACTTCGTCTCTCTATGAAAATTCTAACTAAAAATAAAATTCCCTTGCCGACCCTATGCTTGATTTTATACTATATTTCTAGTTCTCTTCTCCCTTTGTGCTTAAACTTTCCATCTAATCCACTATTGGTTGGCATCTGTTACCTATGTAATGCTCCATTACTCTGTATCTTCAGAGAATTCTCCATTCGATTCTGCAATCTTCCACGATCTTCTATCCATTCTTCATTTATTACTACATGACACCACTACTTCACTGTCATGGTAGATCTTTACTACATGCCAGGTTATTGACTGTTTTAATTTCTCTTAGCTGTCATCTGTGCAATCTTGTCTCTCTACACAATATCTTCCTTCTACGCAATTTCTTCTTTATGCATGATATTTTCTCTCTCCACAATCTTTCTTCCCTCGTCTATGTGTCTTTATTCCTACTTTTCTCTCATCTGTGACATTTTCCTACTTTTTCTATTTACCTTATAACCAAAACATCTTTGACTCCTCAACTTTCGACCTCTTCCCTTAACCCTTTTCTTTATTTTTCTTGTTTTACTTTCTTTTTCTTTCTTTTTTTTGTCTTTTCTTCCTATATTACACTATAATTTAAGTTAATCTACGTATCTCCTCTAGTGTGTGGAAGGATGGTCATCCCTATATCGTTTCAGTTGAATCCCATTCAATAGTCATTCCATGACTTTCCCATCCAACTATTCCAACTGAACAACACCTGCATCCATTACATATCTCATCATGTATGGCCCTAGCCAGTGCTTCCTAAAATTTCCTGGGTCATGTGAGAAATTACTATTGTAGAGAAATACTAGATATCATGTCTAGAACTTCTTCTACTTGATGTATCCATCATGCCATGTATTTTCACGTGCCTTCTGTACTTGCTAATGGAACCCTACAATAAATCGATATTCCTCTAACACTATAATTGTGACAATCTTTCTTCTACTACGTGAAAAATGGTCTGTTCTCACATTCAGTTTCCCTATCTTCACAATAACTTCAAAATCATTATCCTGGTACAACAATAACCATTTGCAATTTATTCCCCCCAACACTGGCTTGTTCACTAGATATCTAAGTGTAGAGTGGTCTATATACATATTGAAATGGGACCCCAAAACATAGTGTCTGAACTTGTGCAAGCCATAAAGCATTTGTAATCATTCCCTTTCTGTCATCGGGTAATTCTTCTCAGTAGTCGAGAAATTCCTTCTATCAAAAGAAATTGGATGATCTAACTCTCCCTCTCATGGCTGATCTAAACCTACGTCAAGCGCTATAAATGATGTTTCCACATGAACATGAAACATTTTTTGCAAATCTGGGAACACTAGAATGGGCACAGTTACTAACTTCTATTTTAATACATCTAGACCCTTCTAAAAGTCTTCATTCCACTGAAACGTAAGTTCTTTATTCAATAACTTTTCCATTGGAGTTGTCATTTTTTCATAACCTTTAATAAATTTTGTATAAAATCCGGTATGACCCAAGGTTTCTCTCAATTGTTTCAATGATTTAGACAAAGGAAAATTAATAATTAATGTTATCTTGGTAGAATCAACTAACAAACCCTACTTGCATACCACATGACCTAACAATATCCCAAATGGTGCGTAGAAAATACATTTCTTTAAATTTAATGAAATTGGATATTATCTACAACTATCAAGCATCTAGCTTAGAGTTTCTATGTGATGTTTCAATAGGCTAAAGAAAATCCAATCATCTAAGTACACTTCGAGGAACTTATGAATAAACTCCTTAATGGCTATGATAACTACTCTAGAAAACACAATAGGTGCATTCTTTAACCCAAACGGAATCACGGTGTACTAATAGCTTCTCCATTCTATAAAAAATTTCATCTTATGTCTGTATTATTTTGCAATATTTATTTGATGGTATCCCGAAAATCCATCGATGAACGAGTAGGCCTCCTACCCTCCTACATTTTCTAATACTTCATATGTAAAGGGGGTCAGAAATGGGTAATTAAAATAGGTGTCATTCACCTTCCTTAGATATAGAAAAATTATAATAACCCCTATTTCTTATCTTTAACCACCATTGGAATTATCCATTCAGACTCTGCGATGGGTTCGATTATACCATATTCTATCATTATGTCAAGATCTGCTTTCACTTTTTCTTTGTACTTTAGATTCAATCTGTAAGGTATCTCTCTTACTATATTACGATATGGTTTTAATGGGATATTCATCTAACCCAATTTTCTATCTCTTCCCTTGATCTCTAAAAATGTTGTCGAAAATATATCTTTTGATTAATTGGGTTGGTTTTCATTGATGTCAACCCTTGGAGAAAGTCTGATAGTGAATTTCGGTAGCACAAAGGTTTCGGTAATGGACCCAAGTTTTTTTGATGTATAATGGTATGAGTTTTAATATATTTGAAGGTAATACTATTATATATGGATAGTACATGTCATGAAATTTTCGTTGGTAAGTGGAATGTCACATAACTCTTCACGGTTAGAGAGTTATGGCTATGTGAAGTTGGAGTTTGGGCAATGGACCCAAGTTTGTTTTATGTATATTGGTATGAGTTTTAATAAATTTGAAGGTAAGAATATTCTATATGGATAGTACATTTCATTCCATTTCTGGTGGTATGTGGAACGTCACATAACGCCTCACGGTTAGAGAGTTATGGCCATGTGAAGTTGGAGAACCCTCATGAGTCATCTAGAAGCCCCAAAAGGTTAAAGTAGTCAGTGTGGTTGCAAAGAAGAAATTATTTAAATAATAAAGTGAAGTGATGAGTGTACTATAATTCAAAGTGGATACAAAATAAATTATTTAAATAATAAAGTTAATGGATAAATTACTAAGTGGACAAGTGGTTAGAAGTGGGTTAACCCTAAAATAAGGAAAGTGGGTTAAGATGGTTAAAAGCTAACCCCTTCAGGAAGCTACATGAAAGTATAAATAAGAAGAAAGGATCTCTCATTTTAATCACACTTGATCATATTGAATATATACAAGTGACTGAGGTAACCAAGGGATATATAAGCCTAATTTCAGAGGGAAGGGGAAGTGTAGAAGGCTAAAATTCAAGGGAGGATAAATTATTTTGATGATGCTTTCTAAGGTATGTTATTTACAGGTCATCTCACCATTTTCGAATAACTATTTTTATAGAATGCTTCAGACCATGAAATTGGGAGTCTGTTGAGGAAGCATATCCAAATAATTGTGATTAACATTTCATCTTCTTGGTCGTTGTATTTTTGGAGTTACACTCTGTGGAAAATAGGGTTTGTGGCTAGTCCTGAAACTAGTCTCAAACAAATGTTTCAGGTAAAAATGACATAACTTCTTCATAAAACACCCAAATTTGGTAAGAACAAATGTATTGGTTACAATACAGACTTTGGTATTATTTGTACCATTTTTAGATCCATAAAAAAAGTATTCCATGCGAGGAACACTCTACAAGTTTGCTCTCTAGAATAAGCCAGAATTCAACAAGGTATACCATTTTTTCTATAACTCATTTTCTGAGAGGTTCCAAGTAGTGAAATATGGAGCAATTGCATAAAAGACATTGAAGAACATTGTGCACCATTTTTAGATATTTATTCATTACAGGTACATAGTTACGATTATTGCAGGTTAGGGTTGTTGACTAATCCAAAACTAGTCATGTGAGACTAAAGTAAAATTTGATGAAAATGCTAGTCTCTTGTCAAGGAAGGTTTGCAGGTATGTGATCATATACACCAAGTCTATTACAGAGTTAAAAATAATATTTGGATGATGAAATTGATGAAGGCTTTTGGTTGAGGTATGTTACAGATAGAGGTTGTATAAAAGTGAGGTTGTGGTACATGGTTTGATGTAATGGTTTATGTTATTTGGTTATGGATAGTGTGATGTATTGCTAGAGAACTTGTGATGGTTATATTGGTATATGTATTTGGTATGTGGTTGAGTTACATGTTGGGTACATGGTTGAGACAAGTAGTTGATGAGTTGTCACATAAATGAGGAGTATAGTTGATGATGTTAGTACATGTTGATGAGTCATAGTTTATGTGTATTTGATGCATGATCAATACATATTTGGTGCATGATTGATGCAATCATTGATGGTACAGGTTGAGATACAAGTTGGTTGTTGGCACAGGCGTAGACCCAGGGTTCAACGCTACAACAACGCACCAACAAAACCCTAACTACCAACCCTTTCGGCAACACCTACGAAGCAGATGAAGTCTCACCCAAGGTAGAGGGAGGGGTGGTTGCAGGACTCCAATTTCTACAACCTTAGTTGGGACATAGATCTGTGATTACAACACCTTAACAGAGAACTTAGCAATTATAGTTCATCAATAGCCATCCTTAGCGCAGCTAAACCCTAATAACATATCGACGCAGTATTCACTGCATAGATTCAATAGATTCAAGAACTAAGAATACTAACATAGATTAGATCTAGTATTCATTCACATTATTCAACACTAAGCTACCATATTAGATTCATTCATCATCTAACAATGCACTAAGCATTTAATCATATAAACAAGAGAGAAACCATAAAACACAAAGCATTCACAAAACATAGACAAAGAATAGCCAAAGCACATAGAAATCACGACACAGGATATACATGGTTCACCCCCACCCTCAGGATATGTCCACCAAATTTCAGTCTTTTTATTATCTTTGGTCAATCATCTAAATGAACAGAGCATCGAGATCTTACTTTGTAGAGGACAGGAGATCTGCGCACCTCACTAGATCCTCCTTCCTCGAGTTACAACAAAAATCCTTCCACAATCTCTTACAATCACTTTCACTTAGCTCTTCAAGCCTCACACAGTATGCACAAAGCTATTACAGTTACCACTTGCACTTAGAAATTAACACTTAGCACTTAGCACACTGACAAATCTTCAATTACATAGATCGAACTACTTCCTACATCACCTAGATTTCTATTTATACATTACAAAATTGGGCCTAAACATGGCTAAACCCATGGGCCGACATCCCCATATCCGTTACATAATCCCAAAAACCAAAAAATCCCTAAAAAGGGGTTGAGATATCGCGATCTCTGCTTCGTCTTGCACTCCGCCTTCGATATCCTATCGAAGTCCCAAAAATAGGTCAAACATGACCAAGAATCCATGAAAATTGGTCGAGGGCCAAAATTGGTGCATGGTTGATGCACTTTTTTATGGTACAAGTTGATTACATGTTGTTTGGTACAGGTTGGTGTTAAATTATGAGCTTGATTTCTTATGTGGATTAATTCTTTTATTTTCTTCAATACTTTGATTCCAGCTTAATATATTTCAACAATTCCAAATCATAATTAAATAGCAATAATTATGTAGATAAGTAAACATGCATATCAACAACACATATACCCTGGGGAAACATTATACAGGGAGAAAAACCCCATCAAACAATATTCCTTTATTGCATTAATAATGTAAGATCTCTTATAAATATCCAACATGAATGTTCTTCTCTCAAAAAGCTTGCCAAGATGACTCTCACCTGACAAAGACTTACAAGACCTTGCTAAAATACACCTTTGATATGTTGCCTCTTTATCACTGATGTGCTCCTCTATTGCTTCACTCTCAACCTACATATGAAAACTGTGTTTCAAAACTGTGTTGCAGAACTGTATTGAAGAGAGGGTTTAACCTCTTCTTATATAGGTTGAAGAGGGGAAGAAGGGAAGCTCGAAATAGTAACCTGATTGCATGCATTAAACATAACTCATCTTTATGCTTTAGTTCAAACTTAGAACTAGAATTGAGATTGGTTACAACTCAACTTTACACTTTAGTTCGAACTTATAACTGGAATTGAGATTGGTTACAACTCAGCATTACATTTTAGTTCAAACTTAGAACTAGACATGAAACTGACATGCTTTAGTTCGAACTTAGAACTAGACTTAAGACTTTAGTTGCAACTCAACATTATACTTTAGTTCTAAAGTAGAACTAGACTCAAGACTTTAGTTGCAACTCAACATTACTAAAATAGAACTAGACTCAATACTTTAGTTCCAACTCAACATTACACTTTAGTTCTAACATAGAACTAGACTCAAGACTTTAGTTACAACTCTTGACAAGGAAATTCGAAATTCGCTTCATGGTGGATAATGTTTACATGTGCTAATGCACTAGATCAATACAATTACATCATTCACAATATTAGGAATATTGTTTGTTTCTAGCTCATATGAATTTTATATACAACCTAACTTTTGCTAGATGCTTTCACTTTTTCTCATGGCTCACAAGGTTTGACTAGGCTCACAGAGGTTGTATGTTCCCCCTGACGTTTTCACTAGTCTATCTATGCTCAGAGAGGTTGTATGTTCCCCCTGACTATTTCACTAGAGTGTCTATGCTCACAGAGACTGTACGTTCCCCTTGAATTTTTCATTAGACTAACATAACATCTCGTTCATCCTGACTTTTGGTTTGACTCACAGAGGTTGTACGTTCACCCTAGCTTTTGTCAATACCTCACAAGACTGGTTGATTTTCCAAATCTCCCTGGCTAGCCTTAGGGTGGCCCATATGGCCTCTCATTGGAGAATGATTGTCGATGCTTCCAAATTTAACACTCCCTCTCAGTGAGGGAGTCATTCTCAACCACACCAAGCTTGCATCTCAGCTGCAAAATCTGTCTTGAGGTCAGAGGCTTGGTCAGGATATCAACTACCTTATCGCTCGTGGCTATGTACTGTAACTTTACAGTTTTTCTCTGGACCAAGTCTCAGATGTAGTGGTACCTCATGTCAATATGTTTTGACTTGTCATATAATACTTATCTCTCTGTTAATTTTATGCAACTTTGATTATCATAGTGAACCACCATCGTCTCGATCTTGTCACCAAATAACCCATAAACCAATTTTCTGAGCCATACTGCTTCCTTGATAGCATCACTTGTTGCAATGTACTCAGCCTCTGTTGTACTCTATGCAATGCATCCTTGCTTTCAACTTGAACAAGAGATCATAGTAGATCCTAAACTGAAGCAATATCTGGAAGTACTCTTCCGATCCACTGGGCTTCCTGCCCAGTCAACATCTGCATACCCATGTAGAAATAAACCACCACTGGATGTATATCTTAGACCATAAGTAATGGTCCCTCTAATATATCTAAATATGTTATTTTCTACCACCCAGTGTGTCAGTCTCAGTTCATTCATGAACTGACTAGTTGCAATCATTGCATAGCATATATCTGGCCTAGTGTGGATCATGTACATCAATGATCTAATCAGTTGCCTATACATGGTGGGATCCACCAAATCAGAACCCGTATTAGAATCATGCAGCTTCCTTAGGTTGGTAACCATTGGAGTAGACATGGATTTGAAATCCATCATACCAAACCTATTTAGTACATCCATTGTGTATTTTCCTTGTTCTAGAAATATCTCGCCCTGTCTTTGCCACAATTCCAATCCTAGGAAGTAATGCATCAAGACTAAGTCTTTCATCTCGAATTCTAAGGTTAGCTCCCTCTTACACCAAGATATTACCCCTTCATCTCCTATTAGAAAGAGATCATCAACATACATGATTAGTATAACAGGTTAGTTATCTCTAACCTTGAAGTATAGATTTGTATCAACATCACTTTTCTAAAACCCCGGGATTTTAAGAAATCCATCAATCCTGTCATACCAAACTCTGGGAGCCTTCTTAAGACCATACAAGGCCTTCCTTAGCTTGCATACATGAGTGCCTTTGTTATGCAGTATAAAACCATAGGTTTGTTCCACAAATACCTCTTGTTCAATATTTCCATTCAAGAATGTTATTTTTACATCCATCTGATGTAGCTTCCAACCAAGTACACAAGCTAAAGAAATAATAGCTCGAATGGAGGTATACCTGGCTATAGGAGAAAAAGACTCTTCGTATTCGATTCCTTCTTCCTAAGTGAAGCCTTTGGCTACAATTTTTTCTTTGAACTTTTCCACACTTCCATTAGCTGCATGTTTGATCTTATAGATCCATTTGGAAGAAACCACTGATTTGTCCTTTGGCCTTGACACAATGTCCCAAACATTGTTCTTTATAATAGACCTGTATTCCTCAAGCATGAAATCCTTCCATACTTGTAATTTATCTTCTTCTTCAAATGAAGAAGGTTTGACATCACTAATATTTCTCATCAGTGCAACATAGCCTCCAAACCTATGAGGCATCTTCCTTTCCTTGAAAGTTCCTTTGGGAGTAGCTATCCTTTCTTCTTGCCGCACTATTTCTTTAAACCACCCTGGCTTCCTTTTGGCTGGAGGTTATTCAAGAGTTCTTTCTAACACTTCAATAGTTTATAGGGGCTCATTACTTGGCCCTTCATGATTTTCCTCCCTCTGATCATCTAACTCTTCATTTTTAGAAGAGGGTGAAGCTGGCTAAACTGCTTCTGAATCATGTTGAAGCTCTCTGGATTTATTAAATGTGGCTTCCTCATGGAAAGTCACATCTCTTCTTACCTCTATTTTCCTATGACCTGGTACATAAATCTTGTAAGCCTTGGAGTTCTCACTATACCCCACAAACACCCCTTTCTTGCCTCATATTTCCATCTTTGTCCTCTTTTCCTTAGGGACATGAATATACACAGGACATCCAAATATACTTAGATTCCCTAATTCAGGTTTTATCCCTAAGAAGAATTCTTCAGGAGTCTTTTCCTTCAAAATAACATGTGGAAACTTGTTATGAATATACACAACAATGGAGGTAGCTTCTACCCATAAAGAATTTGGTAGATCCTGGTCAAACATCATTGCTTTCACTGCCTCACAAATAGTCCTGTTTTTCCTCTCAGCAACACCATTTTGTTGAGGGTTATATGGAACAGTCAACTGTATCTTCATTCCCGCTAAATTGCAGAAATCCTCAAACTAAAGATATTCAAACTCTCCTCCATTGTCTGTTCTAAGGATTATGATGTGTTTCCATATCTTCTTTTCAATAAAGGCTTTATATTCTTTGAATTTATCAAATGTGTCACTTTTAGCTTTAAGAAAATATATCCAACATTTTCTTGAGTAATCATCAATAAAACTGACATACCACTGAGTGAGGGAGATGACATGGGACCACATACATCAGAATGAACCAGATCTAAGATGCCATGAGCTCTGTTGTCACTACTAGGAAATGCTTTCTTTATATTTTTACCTAGCATGCATCCCTTACAAATTTCATTTTTACTAAGAGAAATAGAGGGTTGTTTCAGGATAAATTCGTGAGTGCGGACACAGACCAATCTCCCTAGATCCACCTGGATTCTAGAACAAAACAGGACAGAATAATACACTTTYCCTAGACTTAACCTATTGAATGAACTAAGAAGTAAGAATTGTGGACATACMTTATGAACGCTTTCCTTATATCTCTATTGTTCTAAGCTTTGCTCCAATTCTCTTGCACCGTTCAGATCACAACAGTACAAACCAATCGAAGTAAAGGCAGTTTAATATATTCAATGGCTAGTCTATACATATGATCAAGGAATTATGTAATAAAGTGACATCATCTTTATGGGAAAGGGACATATTACTGTATTGATTAATTGAAAGTGAAACTTACAACCTGAGCCTTGATGTTGTAGGTCTCCTTTCGATGGCTCCTAGCTCTGACACACACACTTGCTCATGCATGAAGAAAATCAACCACACTTGATGACCTTGTTGTTGTCTCTTGTTGTTGTAGCATCAGTCCTCCATACAGTCTTGCACTAATTCTCCAATCAATCTCTTGCTAGCTTGCTTCTAACCTTTTCCATGAGCAATCTCCTCAATATATAGGAGGAGATAGATTAGTTACTTGGATAGGGAATGATCCCAAGATATCTGGAAAGTCAGTACTTTGCCAACCATTCGAAATCCAACTCACCCTTCTAGAAGGATTGAGAACTTATCCTTTTTCCTTCTTTAAGAACATGTTCGCACCCTAACCATGAGTACAGTGCGAGAAGTCTGCACCCCAGCTGAATGCATCCTGCGAGAATCAGGTATTCTCGTAGGAGAGTATATATGCAGCCTGCGAACTATCTTTAAAATGTGATTTCTAGAAGATGACAAGTGTAACCTTTCTCAGGAAAATGTCCTTAGTGAAGAGCTTGATTTTCCATCATCATGACATTATCATGACATCATCTTGATGACCAAAATTGTGGATAACAAGGGCATGCCACATACCATGTTCTATAGATATGGAAGAGCTTTGTAATGAATATGTCCAAGTATTTTGTGCCACAAATTGCTGGACCTAGTCACATCATGAGAAAATGCTTGAACTGACTGTCCTGACACAACGTACATTCCTCCACTACGAGTTCCAATGGGTTTTGTTGTACTTAAGTGGGTACCGTTAGCCCATAGTAGGGCCTTCCTGTCCTTGAAGATCACCCAATATCCCTTGTCCTCAAGGGTTTCAACTGATAGTAGATTCTTCTTGAGCCCTGGAACATATAATACTTCATCAACATGAAGTCTAGCCCCACATTCCAATCTAAAGGAGATAGAGCCTATTCCCTCTATCTTGTGATATTTTTCATCCCCAAGCTTGACCTACTCTGCAAAATATTTTGTCTCGAAATATAATAGGATCTCCTTGTACCCTATTATGTTCTTTGATGCACCACTGTCTACTAACCAAGTTTTCGGCCCCATGAAAACTGAACTAGATAAGGCATAAACCAAATAATATTCTTTCCTATTTTCTTTCTCATTGGAATGAATTTTTTTATTTCTTTTGGATTCATCATCCTCAACAGTTGAGGCATGATATTTCCCTTTCCTAGGATATTTCTTTCTAAACCAACAATCTTTAGTAAAATGACCCAACTTATTACAACTAAAACATTTAATCTTAGATGTATCAATATTCTTGCCTTTGAATGTACCTTTGGTGTTTGGCTTCCACTGAGAGACTTTCTTATTTCCCTTGAATATTGATGCTAAGGTTGAGTGATCTTATTTCATTGGCTCGCTCCTGGTAGATGTGTGACTCTCCTCTTGGAGGTAATCATTCCATAACTTCCCAAACGTGGGATGAATCTCTCTCCCACTTACACTGGATAAGAAGGTCTCCCATGAAGAAGGTAGACCATAAAAAATGGCCTGCACTAAATTATCATCGTCCACTGTCACACCTGTGACCAAAATTTGATCTCTGATTTGAGCTATCTTGGAATAGAAAGATTCCACTGATTCACCTTTCTCTAACTTCAAATACTTAAGCTTGTGCTTAAGTGTCCTCTTCTGACTTGGATCCTGTTTCTCATACAGATTCACCAAGGTATCCATACAGTCCCTGGCAGTCATCAACGAAGTCATTGTAGGCATTATACTGTCTTTGAATGAGTCAAAGATGATTCACTTGGCCTTTGATTGACTCTTCCTAGAAGTTTTTCTTCCTGCATTATTCATTGGTTCCTCCACCACTCTGGTCACATATTTCTCAAGATCATGCTCTTACAATATATTTGTTATACGGAGCTTCCACACATTAAAGTTGGTAGCTCCTTCAAGCCTATCTTCGGCCCTGACTGAAATGGAGGATGCCATGGTCTTCACACTGGAAAATTAATCAAGCTTGTTTGGATCTGTGTGTACCTGCTGCCGCACTTCAACACATTTAACACACCCTAAGCTCTAATACCATTTTAAATTATGATCTTGATTTCTTATGTGTATTAATTCTTTTATTTTCTTCAATACTTTGATTCTAGCTTAATATATTTCAACAATTCCAAATCATAATCGAATAGAAATAATTATGTAGATAAGTAAAAATTCATATCAACTACACATATACCCTAGGGAAACCCTGTATAGGGAGAAAAACCCCAGCAAACAATATTCCTTTATTGCATTAATAATGTAAGATCTCTTAAAAATATCCACCATGAATGTTCTTCTCTCAAAAATCTTGCCAAGATGACTCTGACCTGAAAAAGACTTACAAGACGTTGTTGAAATACACCTTTGATATGCTACCTCTTTATCACTAATGTGATCCTCTATTGCTTCACCCTCAACCTGCATATGAAAACTGTGTTTCAAAACTGTGTTGCAGAACTGTATTGAAGAGAGGGTTCGACCTCTTCTTATATAGGCTGAAGAGGGGAAGCTCAAAATAACAACCTGATTGCATGCATTAAAGATAACTCAGCTTCATGCTTTAGTTCGAACTTAGAACTAGACTTGAGATTGGTTACAACTCAGCTTTACACTTTAGTTCGAACTTAGAACTAGACTTGAGATTGGTTACAACTCAACATTACACTTTAGTTTGAACTTAGAAATAGAATTGAAACTAACATTCTTTAGTTCAAACTTAGAACTAGACTTAAGACTTTAGTTGTAACTCAACAATAAACTTTAGTTCTAAAGTAGAACTAGACTCAAGACTTTAGTTGCAACTCAACATTACACTTTAGCTCTAAAATAGAACTAGACTCAAGACTTTAGTTGTAGCTCAACATTACTAAAATAGAACTTGTCTCAAGACTTTAATTTCAACTCAACATTACACTTTAGTTATAACATAGAACTAGACTCAAGACTTTAGTTACAACTCTTGACAAGGCAATTCAAAATTCTCTTCATGATGGATAATGTTTGTAAGTGCCAACGCACTAGATCAATACAATTACATCATTTGCAATATTAGGAATATCGTTTGTTTCTAGCTCATAGGAATTTTATATTCAACCTAACGTTTTCTAGATGCCTTGACTTTTTCTCATGGCTCACAAGGTTTGACTAGGCTCACAGAGGTTGTATGTTCCCCCTGAATTTTTCACTAGTCTGTCTATGCTCACAGAGGTTGTACATTCCCCCTGACTTTTGCAGTAGACTTTCTATGCTCATAGAGGTTGGACGTTCCCCCTGAGTTTTGTATTAGACTCACATAGCATCTCATTCGTCCTGTCTTTTGGTTTGACTCACAGAGGTTGTACGTTCCCCCTGGATTTTGTCAATACCTCACAAGACTGGTTGATTCTCCAAATCTCCCTAGCTAGCCTCAGGGTGGCCCATATGGCCTCTCATTGGAGAATGATTGTCGATTCTACCAAATTTAACAGTTGGTGCATGGTTGATGCACTTTTTTATGGTACTTGTTGATTACAGGTTGATTGGTACAATTTTACAACAATATATCCCATATTGATAGTGTGATAGTGATTCCATCATTCTACTTATACTTCAAGGCGGTTGGATGAGGAAAGGATATGTGATTGTAGCCACCTTTCAGTTGTAGCTAGAGAACATAGGGGGTTGTAGCCTCCTTCTGGTTGTAGGCAAAGAATTGGGGAGTTGGAGCTTCCCTCAGGTTGTAGCCTAAGAAACTAGGGGGTTGGAGTCTCCTTCCAGTTGCAACTGGATAACAAAGGAAGTTGGTGCCTCTAATGAATGTAATTCTTAAATACATATAAGAAAAATCATTTTGTGGTTTTCTCCCAGTTTGGGTTTCCACATAAAAACACTGGTGTACTATGTATGTGTATGATTTCTCATTTGTTCATTGTTTATTTACTCTACAACTATTGGATGATAATTCTACATTGATATAACACTTGAATTTTGGGGTTAAAAAGGATTGTATTTCTCTATTACTGATTCACCCCCCCTCTCAGTAATCCAAAAATTGGTTTCAGAGCATGTTCCTTCG
>ML802639.1:158417-170449 GCA_009831015.1 Picea engelmannii | reverse complement strand
TGTCGGGAACATATCGTGACCGTCGGATTGCCTAACTACAAATGCATACTAATGCATACTAAAGAAACACACTTTTACCTAACGACATATTAGACCAAGTAGATCTTAACTAACTCCTAAGTGTCTAAATATCCTAACAGGAAAATAGGGCTTAAAGATTCTCTCGATTCTCCCAAACCATGGAAACTGTGAAAAATATGAGAGATTTTGTTGACTATTTTCCCATTTTGGAAAAAACCCCCTCTCGGTTTGCGAAAATATGCCTTCGTTTTCCCATAACACACCTCGAAAGATGACTAGTTAAAACCTTGCAAAAACGTTTTTTTGGGGGGAAAGGTGGTTTTCCGGAGGGGGGTATGTGGTAAATGGTTTTGGAGGAGGGGGGTCCAAACTCATGTGGTAAATACATCTGGAACGGGTGGTTTTACTTTTCAGACCCCCCCTTTGGTTGAATGACATAAGGAGGGTGGTCTAGAATATGAAATAGGGGAGTGGGATTTTAGACTTAGGATATAATTTTTTTGTTTTTATTTGATTGTTTTTTTTTGGTTTTATGTTTTTTTGTATTTTGTTTTTTATTTGTTTTATTTATCATAGTTTTGTTTTATTTGTTTTTGTTTTTATTGTATTTTGTTTTATATGTTTTATTTTATATGTATTTTTTATTTGTTTTGTTTTTTATTGTTTTCATTTTAATTTTTTAATAATTAATAATTATTAATATCTTTTTAATTTAATTTATTATTACACTAACCTAAACACACTAACCTAATTACTAATTATTTAAATTATTTATTAAACTAATTAATATTTTATTTAATTATTTATCCTAGGTTATCTAACTTTTTTTTTATTCGGGGAAGAATGGGAGATATATGGTGAAGTAAATGGATGGAAAGGAGGCTAGAGACGTGACAATAGATGGGTTAGAAAGGATAAGTGGATGATGCAGTAGGGAGATGGGTGAAGGATGATGCAAAATGGAGGGGTAAGTGAGGCAAGTCAGTAAACCATGAGCTTCATCATGAGACCAACAAATGATATCTGAATCATCAGATTTCCTATAGTTATAGGACCCTAACATAGGCCCCACTTGGGGATGGAAAATATTTCAAGAGGTGAAAAGAACCATAGAACAATGAACATGCAGACCAGTGCTTTATCCATTGGGATGATACCAAAATGCAACCTTTTCTATCCAACATCCTATGTGGTTGATATTTAAGCATAAAACTGATCTGTATATTGAATCTGAACTGAGAAAATATTTGAAAGATTCTCAGAACCTTGATCTTATTTTCACACTGCAAACGTAACTACTGAAAAGATGCTTACCTGGTAATATTATTTATGTACATATAATCCTATTCTAACATGATGAAATTATGTTTAGTTAGGTAACTGAAAAATGCCAATGAAGCCAATCTATCAGTTGATCCAATAACTCATCTCTTTTACTATTTTTAACAGGCATCAGAACTAGATCTTGCAAAGGCATAAGGAATTGATTTCTAACCTAATTTGCATAACATAAATCTTTGTAACTATGGAAAATCAAATAAGCTCTAGGTATCAATTGACATTATGAAAAGAAGAGCTCCTCCATATATGTAGCTATAGGGTCATGATGGAAATGACTTATTCCTTGATATTCAAATTCATCCAAATCAAGGTCATGATTGGGGACTTCACATATGCTATCTGTATCATCATACAACTTCTGATTTAATTGCATATTTTCATATGGATTTTGAAATGAGACTCCAGCTGAACCAAACTAGGTAATTGTTTGCCTAATCATGTCTATATCATAAATGCTTTTAATATCATAGCTAGGAAATGGAACATGAATCTGACTACACAGATCATCCAACACATCAGCTATTGGGTCTTGTAGAAACTAAAATGAATGTTGCATTGGTTGCACTGATTCCAATGTGACTACATGATTTTTTGCAGGCTTACCAATCCTTGATTATAAGATATTAGCAACATTTTCCTTCAAAAAATGAAATAAATAAAAGCTTAATTTACAGAATTATACTACATCAATTCATCTGTGGTTTAACAATCAATGTAACTCAGGGGATGCAATCCTAGCTCTAGAACAACTTACATGTCATCAATGACAATCTCAACTAATTAATTAGAACATTGTCCATCCCTACTACTAATAATTTACTTACAATTTTCTCTCGAAAATTGAAATGAAGAAAAACATAAGGGAAAATAATTTCCACTTACTCTGAGATTTTCCGCAGTTTCTTCATTGTTTTCATAATTAATATGCATAGAGTGATTGTCATATTTGAGTTGTAACTAAAATTCCTTCTCCCAAAAACATGCTATTGGTTGCTTTGAACAGTTAGCATTGATTTCAACCATATAATCATCATCATATAGATAATACTCGGGTAGATCATCCATGTAAGAAAAGTCATCAACCATACACATCAGATCAATTGATTTCTCCTCTGCAGGATGATTTTGATTTTCATCATTGACCATGTTGTGAATTGAATACATAAAATAATCATTTTCTGATCTACGATATCGAGGGTGAGCTGCAAAATGATTTGGAACAATGACCCTTTGTTTCTTTGTAACCAATGGAACATGATGCTTTTAGACAAAAAATTCATTTCTCATGATAACTTTCCGCATCATTTCTTTCATTGTGCTAGTCAGAATGTCTAGTTTGTCTTCTAAATATTTCAACTGCTCCTTTGCTATTTTATTCCTTTCTTTTTCCTTAATATTTGAACTTTTGATCAGCAAATTAACTTCCACACTAATTTCACTATCCTTCATATCCTTGAGTGTAGTAGTGTTCCTTTCTCTCAACTGAAATTCCGTCTCTAGATCAAAGGCATATGGGTAGTGTAAGAGAGATAAACCATGAGGAGGTTTTATATCAGCAAGCATTGAATTGTAAACTTGATTGAATCTGGATGAAAAGTGTTGCACTGTTTCTCCTAGTTGCCTTTTCAAATTCTCATATTCTTCTAAAATGAGAAAAATATTTCTCTGAATCTCCCATTTATTAAGGAAATGTTTCAAAAATTGATTGAACTCAAAGATGCTTGTAGTTGACAAATTTTTGAACCATTCCTTATCTCTGCCTTGTAAAGATAAAGGAAAAATCCTAATACATAAATCATCTTCTTCCACCTCAAAAAGGTCAAGATAATTTTCAAAACCATGAATATGTTTTTTAGCAGTGATGTTACCACATTCTCCATCAAATCTAGGAAGATATTTGTAATAATTTGCAGGGAAATCATGGAGTATAGAAGGTAAGACAAGAGGCTTGTATCTATTTGGGATTTTAACAGGTGTAAGAGTATGTATAGGAATTGTAAAACTAGGATTAATATTTTGAGGCTCATCAGGTCGAACCTGATCGACATAAGTTTCAGCAGTATGGTCTTGACCAGGATCAGGAAAAGGGAAGAAATAGTTAAAAATAAATCCTATTATGTCTTGGATAAAATTCCAACATGAATACCTAATCTTTTCTAATTGTCTGATCACGTTTTAGGTTCTTCCTCCAAGGGAGTCTTTGAATTGAAACTTATTTGGAGTTGATTGGAGTCTCCAGGTGGATGATTTAGCCTTCTTGTGTCTGATCATTGTCTACCACCAGTAATCAAATCTGGAACTTGATATGTTTTTCTGAGGAAGTTTCCCTATTATGGTCGCCACTATGTTAGTGCTTTGTAATTTATCAAGTTGAGGAAGAAATTGAAAGAGGTAACCAAAAACCACTTTGGAGTTCAAGATCTAGCCCTCCTAGACCCAAAGAAGGATCTCTCTATAAGATTTGGCTTTGTTTGCTGGGAATTTTACGCTAGTTATGATAGTACATGGTTTGGTTTTTTAAATGGTTTGGTTGGAACAGAGAAAATAGGCCATTGGGAAATGGATTCAGGACATGAACTTCAATGGTTTACAAATTAACACAAGATGAAAAAATCCCTGAAAAACTGAGACAAAATAGGCACCATGTTCAGTAGGCTAAAATGATGTAGAGGTGGTATGAAAGAGAGTAAATCCCACTATAATAAGAGGAACCTAGTAGAGGAATAATCTCTTATGGAAACTTTATAAGAAGAAGGACAAGAGGCAGGAAACCAAACAAGGAATCTAACCAAAGATGAATCCTAGAAGGAAAACCATGAACACATAAACTAAAACCACTACATAAGAGGCAACTAACCATGGGTGAATCCCTACATGTAGTTGTAGAAGAATAAACACATAAATCTGATAGCTGAAACAAAGCATCTAGAAATGGATGAATTCTGGAATGAAGAATCATAAATACACAAAAACATATTATATGGTGAAAGGAGAACCAAAAAAATATGAATTCCAATCATAGTGCTCTTAGAAAATTGTTGTAATATAAACAAATAAGACAGATAAAATACATGTTGAACATAAGCACTATGATGAATCTCAGGCCATAAACAATCTTGTTGTATTAATATCACAAATAAATAAACATGGAATTCATACATTTGCATGGGTTTCCCTTCCCCCAAAATTTTGTAGGGCCCAGGCAACTTTTCACACAGCTCAAACCCCTGTTCTATTTCAAACTTCTCAATAAATAGGAAAATTATGATAACAATTATCTCTCACATTTAGGAGTCAAAACCTATATTCATACTAAAAAATAAACAAATATGGAAATTGTTGCCTGACGTCTCGAATTGTGAATATTACTTCAATTCGATCATTTTGGCGCAACACCCCCTACCTCAACAGGTTCTATGTGACCTCTTGGTCTTAGGATCATTCCTTATCTTCTCCTTGAGTCGAATGGACTCTTTGATTTCCCGTAGAAATGTCTAACACACACTAGTGTGCATCCACTAGTCCTTATGAGTTATGCCTATGCGAACGAGCACTAAGCGCCAACTCTCTCACTTGTGATCACTGATATGACCACATCCTTCACCTGAAAGGTAACTTTAGGTTTTGCAACTTTGCAATACCAGATGTGAGTCCTCCTGTCTATTCAAACACCAAGACCCCGAAAAGGCTAGCAGGTCTCTGACTCCTCCCTTTGAGTTTTCCCAATGTGACCTCCAACTATGAACTAAGGCCCAAACACTTCGGTGCCTCATGATTTTTATTATCGGCATTTTGAAATGCAACAAATCCTTTCATCGACTCCTGAAACCATGATAACCCCTACCAAATATCAATGGCTCTGAGCTCCCTTGTGATTTGACGGTTCTGGTTCTATTGGGACTTCGCGAATCGGGAGTTCACGAATCTTGACTTCAAGTCACAGCCTTCTCCATTTCCTGAATTCTGAAATAGCAAATTTCAAGGATGTGAGATTAATGACTCTCGTTGAAATGAATCCAATGGCCTCTATTCCTCCTGAGCTTATGAGTGCTGAGAAATACTTAGCCTTAATCTATCCATTGGCCTCTGAGATCCAATGGTCCACGACAAATCGATACTTCTCCTTGAAGCAACTCCACCGTTCGTTCCAACTTTCAATATTCCTCCACTGAACTCTCTGATGTCAAATCTTTGGTGCTTTATTCCTATTGAGTGGCATCAACACTCGCCTTCCCTTGAAATCATCAAGTTTCTATCCCTTCTAAGATTTTACTTGCAAACTCTAAGGATTCCTTAGTGATTTTTCATGCACTCCTTGTGGCATTCGCTAATAACCTCTAGTTATTTGGTCCTTCAAATCTGTGCACTCCTTGCAATAGTAGCCTTTCAATCCTCCCCCTCATTTGGAAAAATCTATGAATCCCACTTGCCTGTGCACACCTTGCATGGTATTGTGATATCCTGCACTTCTACTAGTATGAGAACAACGATATCCCTCCTGAGCTTTTTGAGATAAAACTTAGACCCTCATCAACACACACCTTGCGGATGTTTACTGTAGTCCTTGCAGAAATTCTCAGGAAGAGAAACAATTGAAACTCATTCTTCTCTCCTCACAGATTCCATACACTCATCATGGAATCAAGAGTATTCATACACACATAGCATTGAAATAAACGCATAAGAGAGAAACAAAATGTTGTAAACATACCATTCAACATATGTGAACAGTAAGCATAATAATACCATGAAATTGAGTCAAAGAATCCATATATTAACTCAAGTGTTCCTGTACATGGATTCTTCTCTGTGTTCTTGCTCTCTACATCTCTACAAATTATAGCTTACATAAATTCTGAATAATATACAATGATACAAGTGAGGGTGTCTTTCTATTCGTTTTCCCTCCTACACTACAAGCTATCTAATTTGAAATAAAAGCTACAACAAATTTTCATAAATTACAATAAATGCCTCTTTATCTGGAATATGTGAGAAACACTCAAGATCTGTTTACAATCTCCAAAACATAAATGTAAATACGTCTCCTACTATTACATAAATGCTTCTCCATTTAAATTTAAAACATTTTCAAAATATGTGTTGGTGTGTTTCCAGCTATCTTCCACCTTTGCACTTGCTTTGTTGGCTGCTTGCGATGCTCTTGCATCATACTCCTCTGGCTAGAAAATTCATGAACTCATGTTCATGAGCTCCTGCAACGTCTATCCATGTCTTTGGATATTTTCTTTGCTTTCCCAACTGGCATCCTCAACTGGGTGTCCTTTCCATTTGACCAAATATTCAAAACATCTCTTTCTTCGGGTCTCTTGCTAACTCTCTGGTCAATTATCTTCTCCATATGTGGCCTTTCATATACAGGCATTTATTTAACCCATTGAACTTACTTATTATCCTTGGATCTCGTTGTTCCTATTTCATCGGCTCTATAAGGGTACAGATCTGCTATGTTGAATATGGGTGATATTGCTACCTCATCCAGTAATTCAATATCATAAGTGTTTGCCTCAAACTTTCCTTTTATTTTACACGGTCCAATTTTCTTCATCTTCAAATTGTTTTATGTTCCCCTTAGGGGCCTTTCTTTTCTGAGATGCGCTACAACCAAATAACCTACTTCAAACTGAAGTTCTCTTCTGTGTTGATCTTCTCTGCGCTTATATTCCTGGTTGAAATTTTGCAATCGCTCCTTAATCGTGTTGTGGAGTTCTTGTTTTCCTGCTGCAAAATCCTCTGCACTAGAACTTCTAAACTTGCTTTGCTCTAAGTCTCTCAACTCAGATAATCTTTTCAGATGCATTCCATACATAATATGGAATGGTCTTTGTCCTATGCTCTATCTTGGTGAATCATTATATGAAAATTCTTCTTGTGGTAGAATCTGATCCCACTGACTATGATGTTCAGCTACCAAACTCCTTAACAAGTCTCCCAAGATTCTTTTTACTACCTCAGTCTACCTATCCATCTGAGGATGATATGATGGGATAAAAGATAAATTAGTCCCCAACTATTTCCATAGGGTTCTCCAAAATGACCAACAATATTGGTATCCCTGTCCGATACAATACTCTTGGGTAAGCCGTGAAGTCTAACAACTTCTTTGAAAAACAGATTTGTAATGTGAGTTGCATCACTAGTTTTCTGACATGGTATGAAATGTGCCATTTTAGAAAATCTATCGACTACCACAAATATTGAGTCACACCCTCTTTTCATTCTTGGTAGTCCTAACAAAAAATCCATACTTACCGCGTCCCACGGCCTCTCTGGTACTGGCAATGGTTGACACAACCCTGTATTTTATCTTTTTCCTTTGGCATGCTGGCAAATTCTGCACCTGTTCATGAACTTCTGGACATATGTTCTCATCCTCTGCCAATAGTATGAGCCATTCAATTATGCAAAAGTATTATCATGGCCAAAATGTCCAACCAATCCTCCACTATGTTTTTCCTTCAAGAGGTTCTCTCTCATGGAGCATTTCGGAATAAACAACTGATTACCCCTGAACAATAGTCCATCTTGAATCATATATTCAGTCCATTGGCTTCTATATCTGAGAATTGGATTCTCACATGCTTCATAGGCTTCTTTGAAATCTGCATCATCTCTGTACATTTCCTTGAGGTTATCAAAACCTAAGGTCTTTACTCTAAACTCCTGTAGAATCAAACATTTCCTGCTCAAAGCATCAACAACTTTCTTAGCCATTCCAAAAATATGCTTTATAACAAAAGTAAAATTCTTCATGTATTCAACCCATTTCACATGCTTCTGGTTCAATTTTTCCTGTCGAGTTATGAATTGTAATGCATGGTTGTCACTATACAAGACAAACTCTTTTGGAACCAAGTAATGTCTCCATTTTTTCAATGCCTGTATGACTGCATAAAACTCCTTATCATACGTGGAATATTTCATCTTTTCATTGTTCATCTTCTCACTGAAGTATGCAATCGGTCTTTTGTCTTGGATTAAGACCACTCCAATAAAAAATCCACTAGCGTCACATCTCACTTGGAATGTCTTGTTGAAATCTGGTAGAACCAAAACTGGTTGTCTAGTTATCTTATCTTTCAACAATTTGAAACTTTTCTCTGCTTCTTCTGTCCAATGAAAATATTTATGTATTTTCTTGACTATGTCCATCATTGGTGCACATATCTCACTAAAATTTCTGATGAACTTCCTGTAAAATCTAGCCAATCCATGGAAACTTTGAACTTCAAAGATACTCTTCAATGATGGCCAATCTCTAATTGCCTTCACTTTCTCAGGATCCATTTCTAGCTCGTTAAAAGAGATTACAAAACCCAAATAAATGAGTTCTTTCTTCATGAAAGATGACTTCTTTAAATTTATCATAAATTTCTCTTGTTGTAGCCTCCTCATTGCTGCAGCTAAATGCTTCAGATGTTCTTCTTCAGTCGTACTGAAGATCAATATATCATCAATATACACAACTACAAACTTTCCTATGAAATCTTTCAAGACTTCGTTCATTAGCCTCATAAAAGTATTGGGTGCATTCATCAAGCCAAATGGCATGAAACACCATTCATATAGTCCTTCATTCATCTTGAATGTTGTCTTCCATTCATCACCTTCCCTCATTCTAATCTGATGATACTTTCTTTTCAAATCAATTTTTGAAAAACACTTTTCTCCACTCAAGAAATCCATCGAGTCATCCATCCTCGGTAAAGGAAATATGTACCTGATGGTGATTTTGTTTATAGCTCTTGATTCTGTACACATTCTCTAGACAACATATTTCTTTGGGCTTAACACTATAGGTACAAGGCATGGAATCAAACTTTCTCTAACCAATCCCTTGTCCACCAAATCCTGGACTTGTCTTTTGACTTCTTCATTCTCCTGTGGCATAAATATATACATTTCCTTGTTTGGTAAACTTTCTCCAAGTATAAGATCAATGTGATGACTTATGCTCTTGATGGGCGGCAACAAACAAGGTAATTCGTCTAACACTATATCAAAAAACTCCTCTAGCAATTCCTAAATTTCCTCAGGTAGATCATCTATCTTGGTACTGGTCAAGACGAATCTAGGTTTTCTTACCAAATAAAGCTGCATTTCTTCATATTTCTTGACTTCATCAAGAAGCTCCTTCCCAGTCATGAGAATTATAGTATTTCTCACCTCTAGTTTTTCCTCCAGGTCTTTAATTAGCAACAACATATGCGTTCTACCATTCTTTTCCAATGTATACATGTTCTTTCTCCCATCATGAACAACATTCTTGTCATATTTCCATGGTTTCCCCAACAAAAGATGACAAATATTCATGGGAATAACATCACATAAAATTTCATCCTTATATCCCACTATCTTAAATTCAACTAGACATTGTTTAGTGACAGTTACCTAATGTCCCTTTTGTAACCATGAGACTTTGTATGGGCTCGGATGTGCAACAGTCTCCAATTCCAACTTCTCCACCATCTCTATGGATACTAGGTTATCTGTGCTTCCACTGTCCACTATTACCTTGAATACCCTATCCTTGGTTTTGAAATCAGTTCTAAACAAATTGTTTCTTTGGACTGGATTCTCTATCTCTTTCTCTGGTTTGAAGAGAATTCTACTCATCATTAAGGATCTTTCGCCTTCTGCATATTTTGCCTCAACATTTTTCTTTTGCACTTCTGAAATGTGAGCTTCACCTCCATCCCTTTTTCTATCAGGGAATTCAAAGGATTTATGTCTTATCTTACCATAGACAAAACATTTTACCTCACCTCCTCTGCCTCTTCCTCTTCCTCTAGCTCGCGGAAAAGTGTTCCTATCGGCATATTGTCTCCCCTGTGAACTTCCTCCTCTTTCAAGGTGAGTATGAGGTTTCTTTTCTTCTTCCTTCGGCTTATGAGTCCTGTCCTAGGAAATTGCTTTGCCTCTACTTTGACTTCGACCTCGGGCTCTTTGACCTTTCTTTCAGGCTAATTTCTCTTTAGCCTTCAAGGCCATTTGATAAGAATCTTCTACATTCCTTATCGTCATTATGCTCGTATCATCTTGAATGTCATATCTCAAACCATTCATGTATCTAGAAACCTTTTCATCATCACTTTCATGATGAATAGCTCTGATGTTGAGCCTATAAAATTCCTTAGTGTATTCTTTCACTATCATCCCTTTTTGTCTCAAGTTTTGCATTCTTCGAAACAGATTAATTTGGTAGTCCCTGGGTATAAATTTGGATTTCATTTTTTCCACCATTCTATCCCAGCTTTTGATTCTTTGATTTCCTTTGCAATGCTTGTTAGCCTGTAGTTCATCCCACCACAATGTTTCATGCCCTTTAAGTATAGTGACTATATGTTTAACTTTATTATCTTCCTCGACATCCTCATAGTTGAAGTATTTATCCATATCTCTAAACCATTCTAGTAACTCTTCAACGTCTAAGTTTCCTTCATACATAGGAATGTCTATATTTTCTCTGGCTCCAATTCTTGCAACAACTCTGAATAGACGTCCTTCTGCAGCGTCGTCTACTACGACTTCTTCTTCAGCTCCATCCTCATTTTCTCTTTCAGCTTCAATGAAATATCCAACATCAATTGTCTATATCTGTGTTGTCTCCATAGCATCTAATCGATCATAGAGTTCTCTCATATCCCTTACCATAATTGGATCGGGCATTGGTCTCTCTCTCCTTCTTGGAGGCATTGTTTCAATCTATTCCCCATAGAAAACAAAAAGAAATTATACGCCGGGCTCTGATACCACTCTGGCACAACACCCCCTACCTCAACAGGTTTTTCACGACCTCCCAATCTTAGGATCATTCCTTAGCTTATCCTTGAGTTGAATGGACTCTTTGATTTCCTGCAGAAATATCTAACACACACTAGTGTGCATCCATAGGTCCTTATGAGTTACACCTGTGAAAACAAGAACTAAGCACCAAATCTCTCCCTTGTGATCACTGATATGGCCACATCCTTCACCCAAAAGGTTACTTTGGGTTTCGCGACTTTGTGATCCCAGATGTGAGTCCTCCTATCTCTTCAAACTCTGAAACCCCAAAAAGGCTATCGGGTCTCTAACTCCTCCCTTTGACTTTTCCTGATGTGACCTCCAACTATGAACTGAGGCCCAAACACTTCAGTACCTCAATATTTCTCTTATCGGTGTTTTGTGAAGAAACAACTCCTTTCGTCGACTTCTGAAACCACAAAAACCCACTACCACAGATCAATGGGTCTAAGCTCCCCTACGATCTGACGGTCTTGGTTCTATCGAGACTTTATGAATCGGGAGTTCAAGACTCTCGGCTCTAAGTCACAACCTTATCCACTTCATGAATTCAAAAATAGCGAATTTCAAGGACGTGAGATCAACGACTCTCATTGACCTGAATCCTCTATTCCTCCTGAGCCTGTGAGTGCTGAGAAACACTCAGCCTTAATCTCTCCAGTATCCTGTGAGATCCAACGGTCCATGGAAAATGGACACTTCTTAAATCAACTCCACTGTCTGTTCCAACTTTCAATATTCCTCCATTGAACTCTCTTGCGTCAAATCTTCTGTGATTTCTTCCTGTTGAGTGGCCTCGACACTCACCTTCCCTTGAAATCTTCCAGGTTCTATCCCTTCTGATCTTTTACTTCTAAATTCTA
>ML802639.1:79293-90874 GCA_009831015.1 Picea engelmannii | reverse complement strand
ATGGTGATTAGATATAAACTTGACATCGTCATGAGGAGGTGGGTAATCAAAGGTACCCATCAAGGATGGGCACAAACCAACTCCTATGTTAACGACACCTGGTTGAGGATTATCAATCATGGGAACCATGGATGCCCCCAAAGTTGGGTTAGGTCTAGAGAAAGACAATTGATCAATGGTCACTATCCGACCTTCGTGTGGAAACAACAAGACTCGGAAAACTGTAGCAACCACAGCTTGCATAGCTTAAGTCCAACTCCATCCTAACAAGATATTATAGTCGAGGGGAGCATCGACTACCTCTACTTCGACACACACGGTCTTCCCTCCTAATTGCACAGGGAAACAAGGAACAGTTCCATGTGGTCGAAAAGAATGACCGTCGAAAGTAGTAAGGAGAGTAGGTGATGGAGACAAAGCGGGTTGGCTAATGGCCTTCCAACATGCTAATGACATAACGCATGTTGAGGTGCCCTCATCGACCATCGTGCGGAATATATTCCGTGTAAAAAATTTCGTGGGATGTTCCACTACTATATGAAATGCTATGTAGTAAGGCAGATGAGGTTTTAAGTCGGTTGTATCTAACATGATGGTACCCGGGTTACAAGTCTCAGTAGAGACTAAAGCAGTTAACAAGGCTTTCCTTTGAGTAGGGCATCTTTGGAGGACCTCCAAAGTAGACATCGCACAAGGGGTTTGTGATAAATCCTCCACCACAGAGTAATTTTGGGCAGCCCTTACGTTTGGGTTGTGAGAAGCTTTCTTAAATGCACCCTTTGGAATGCGTGTCATTGTTTCTCCCAACGTCTTCTCGATCTGGAGAGGAAGAGATGGGAGCTCAGATTCTTTACCCTTTTCAGAAGCACTTGGTTTACTATAGTCGTGTTCTCTAGTCGTTATGAAAGCATCACCCCTAACCATATATACGTTCGCAGATGAGGGATTGTTTGGAGGAGGGCAAGTTTCTTGGCTGCCCCCTTTGACACTTGTAGAGGCTTGAGTTAAATTTTTCCCATGTTGAAAGGGATTAGTCAACACTGCTTGTTGTTGCTGTGTGACAAACGTTTGGGCCTTCGAAAGTCGAGGAAAAATATGGGTCGGGTGGTCTTCCGCACATAAGTTGCACGAATACCTCACCTTCTATTTTTCTGTAGTGTTCCCGCCAACATTATCAATGGGTTTTTTATCCCCCTTACCCTTCTTTCATTGTTTTTTCTTCGCTTTGGGCTGCTGGGTGGCCTTTGGGTTAGTCGACTGCATGGAGTGTACTTTTGACATTTGGGTAGGAGGAGCAGCCAAAGTAGTAGTCTGGCTAGCTTCTGAGTGTTGTATAGATAACTGTTGCAATTGCTTTGTCAATTGCTCAACGAGCTTGGTTTGTGTTGAACCAACAATACCATCAGCATGTGGTCCAGCTCTCTATCTAGTTTTATCCAGTATCGATCATGGTGCATCCGACAGGATGTTGTATAATAAACCAGACTGAGAATAGATGAGCTCAAACTGTTGAGCCCTCATGATGGCATCTTCTTCAGAGAAAACTCCATAAGTCGCGACATCTTTGGATAATTGTGGGACCAAATACTTAAGGAACCACTCAAGCAGGAATGTTGGTGGGACTGGTACTTTGATTAGACTCTTCCAGCGTCTTCACTCTCGGATATGATCAGAGATATGGTCCGTTGTTGTCTGTTCAAAATTGGCAAGTAGCTCTATGCTAGCATCGTATCTCACAGGTAATTGGAAATGGTTAAGGAAGTCCATTTCCAGTTCACCAAAAGAAGAGTATCTTGAGTGGTCGAGCTCGATGTACCATTTTACGACACTCCCGATAAGAGTACGTTGAAACAATCGCAACTGTACGGAGTCATCTTTCAATGAGTTAGCTAAACACGAAAGATATAAGGTAGTCACATTATCACTTGGATCTTCATTAGGCTTGGCCTAGAACTTTGGAATGTCCAAAAGAAACTTCATTGGCACAGGAGGCCAATGTGGATCGTGACAAATAGGATCATTTAACAACCTTGTCAAATCTGGTAAGTGTAAAGTTGCCAGGAATGGTAGTTTGGGTTGCTGCTGATAACCTGGAAAGAAGGGTCCTGGAGTTTGACTGGCACCAAGTTTCTAGGAAAAGTTTGGCTACTGGCCTATATTCTAGTAGAAACCATGGCCCTAACCAGTATAAGGATTTTTCATCTGCAGAGACATCATTGGTTGATTTCCCATAAAGGACATAGGGTGTTGGGCATGCATCATGTTTGAAGGACTTTGGGAAGGATTACCCCATGCCAGTCCTGATGGGAGAGGTATAGTAGTCCATCCAGGGTTCCATTGACTGTGGAAAGAATTACCCCAGAATGAAATTCCAAAGGAGGGAACAGATCATTGTCCTGAGTTCCAAGGTCTTGCTATATGTGCCCCCGGCACTGGAATAGTACCCTGTACCGGAGTAGACTATCCAAAAATGGGATTTCCCCTAGATGGGAAAGAGGAGGATGAGAAAGTGTTGTTACCAAACATCCCATTCCAAACAAATGGCGAGGAACCTATCGACATACTGTGCATAGGTGTTCCTTGACTCTCGGTTCCAAATAAACTAGTGTGTGCAGGTTGCCCGACAGACTGCTGATGCGGACCACCAAGCGAAGGGGAAGGAGGGATATGACCTCCAGCATAAGGAAAAGTGTTAAAAGGGACAGGAGTGCCCCCAAGTTGACCTTGTATAGGATCATTAGAGCTCCCTGCCCCCAAACCCAAAGTTTGTAAAGTGGAGTGAGTGAGTACAGAACTTGTACCCGAACTAGGCATATTGTATGAAAACGGAGGGCCTATCGCACTAGGTGTGAAGGGAGTTGTGGCCGCCACGATAGACGGGATCAGTCCACTGTGCGACATAGTTGCGGCTGAGACCATGGTGGCTCAGACCGATTACGGCAAGTTAGGATATTCTTCTCCTGTGGTAGAAACTATGGTGGGAATGGAAGAATTCCCAAAGGAAGTAACAACATTTGTTTCTATAGCTATGTGAGGCACTGACAGGATTTTGTAAAATTGGATTGGTACAATAACCAGTGGCCAGGTATCAATGGTTGGGGTTTCAACCAAGCCAAGGTTGGCGGTTGATTCCTCCGGGATTTGTTTGGGCACAATGGTTTGTAACCCGATTGCTTCTAAAGACCCTTGTTGGTCTAGCTTTTGCCTCAATGGTGGTAGGGGTGGCTCCAGTATAACCGGTGGCAGGCCTAGAAGCCTTCGTGACCAGCGGAGCTCAGGATCCTCCACTGTATGAGAATATCCATGACACGCTAAGGTATTCTACATGCTCAAACAGTAACACACACTAAAAAAGAAGACCCTAAGAGATAAGAAAAGCAAACACTAAAATAGTTGGAAGAACAGTTACAACAACCAACATTAGAGAAACTTACCGGTGCAAGTGAAAATCGAACACGGAATCACCCTCTGGGTATACTCTACAAAGTGTGGCCCGATGTTTGTCCTAGGTACCACGGTATACCCCCACAGTCACCTGTGTATGTCCCTAAAAATATTGGCAACTAGGTTGCCAGCATGCAAACAGTCACCAGGCAGGTACATTCGAAAGTCGGGTAGACCACAATGAGAAGGGTATCAAGCCCGAAACCTATCAAGGGTATCGAGATAAAATGGTCCAAAATACAACTGAGGACCTCAAATGGATTTGAGACCCATGAAGCCCCGTGGTAAATGCAAACGACAGAATCCCAAAACAAGCCCTCGATATGTGTTCTCCACTACGATTGGTCCGGCTTTGGAGGGGTTATCTCCGCTACCTTTCCGCACGCGACCTTGTGTTTATCCCCTGTGTTAGAGGGGGGTCCCGGATAACTTCCATGAAACTGGATTTCTACAATCCCTATCACAGACTCTAATGTTTGGTTTTGAATGGCTTTGGAGAGTGTCCTCTCCAACCTAATCCAAGGCCCTAGTCCTGAACTAGTTTGTGAACTCTACAAACAAAAAATCTAATAGATTTTAAATTATCGTTGTTTTTAAGGATTTTTCTTACGTAAAAGGGTATGGAGGTGAAAATGATGGTGTGTAAAGATGAAATAAAAAATTAATGAAAAAAGAAACTGGAAACAAAAGACTTTTACTAAATGCAAAATTTTCAGCAACTTTTCACAAAGAAAGATTTATTTTTCTTTTCAATTTTTCTAAGATTTTATGCAACGACCATCAAGGAATTTCGCTCGAATATGAGCTAATTATGCTCTAAATGCACTGCAGAAACTTATGAACCAAAATACTTCTCCCTAGATAATGATGTAGAAACACACTTTTCAAACAAATAAGAAAATGAAAAGAGATTTTTTTATTATTATTTAAGTGCTAATGAAGCAACAAAGGGAAAATACCGACAAGCACAGAACAAAGAAAGAAAAATTTTGGATTAAAGTGAAGATCACAAAGAATCAGAGTAAAGGCACACAATGGCAATAAAGAAAACAAAGACTCTTACACTTGCCTAAAAACCATAAAGAAAAATATTTTGTGTTCAACTATCAACTGAGAAAAAGCAGGCTAAGGGTAAGATGACCTAACCTACTGACTGTTCAACCCTAGACTCAAACACCTGAGAGGAATACTTCTCATCAAAGGAGGGGATGAATGCCCCACCCTAAACAAAAAGTATCCTGTCAAGCATGCTAATGTCACTAAAACAACACCCATGCGAACGCGTGCTGAGCTGAAATATGATGCGTGTACCCGCGGGATGACCTTGTACAGGCCGCGTGTATGTATAACTCTTAAGAAAAAAATAAAAAAAGGTAGTCCAGACTAGGAAGAGGCCTCTGTTATTGACAACCAGGGTCCCTTGAAGGCTTGGATTCTTTTTCTAACAGAAAAGAAAAAATAATGCAAGGAATAATAAGGCAAAAAAAAAACAATTTGATACAGGACTGTGAAACCAGCAAGACCCAGACAGGATTCCAGAAAACCCCCTAAGAATGTATAATTATGACAAGGAAGAGGTGGACTGCCTCTAAACTTCTCTGGACTCCTACACACTACTGTTATCCCTAAAGATAGTGTTCACACGCGGGTTGTAAGAGGATAGGGTGCGGGCACATGCGTGCAGGCCTTCTGCAGGCCACATGTACCTCTCTGTGTCCTGACAATTACCATCAAACAACAGTCAGGGAAAACTGGTATAAAGAACCAGGATCCCTGCTAGCTTAGACTTTAGAAAAAGACAGACAAAGAAACAAAAAATCTAATCTTTTAAACTACCCAAAAACTCAACTAAATCCGAAAACCCTAAAGAGTATCTTCCCCAGTATGGTCGCCAACTTTGTTGTTGGGAAAAATACTCTACGGACTAGCAAATTAGGGTCGGGCTTGCATGCAAATTTTGACCGAAAATAAATTACTTTTAACCTACAACCCAAGATTAAAACCCCTCTTTCACATTAAATGCATGAAGAGAATCACTAACCTTTTTACCAGCGTTCGATGTAGATCCTCCGTTGCACTTTGACCACTTGCTTGTGCTGCTCCTTCCACAGATAACCTACAATCAAGACAAATACCAACTACACATGCATGCTACTCCTCTACTCAAGGGTTATAAATCAAGCATAAATTCATAAAATCATAGATAACTCATGCATTGGGATGGGAAAAGTATTCTTTTTATTAATGAAAATGAATCAACCTACAATCAAAGTCGAGACCGACCACCGCTCCTTGAACCTGATCCTGGGCTCCTCTTCTTCTATCCTCCAACTTCTTTGCATTAAATCTCCTTTGGGATGAGGAAAGGCTAAAGGGTTGGGACAATGGATTACGTAAATGGGCAGAGTTTCTTTACTATATTTTTTCCTCCCCCAAATGGTACCCCTACCCCTTCTTTTATAGGCTAGAAGGAGCTAGGGTTTTAGACGAACCCTCGGCCATGCATGGCCGGGATTTTCAGTTAGCTGACCCATAGCTTTTTGTTCTGTCAACAACTTTCCTCTTTTTGTGCTTTGTTAGGTACACGTGGGCTGTAGTGAGCCAGCCAGCGTGCACACGCATGCAGTAATGGGTTAGGGTGCATGGGCCTTGACCTAAGAAGATTTCCAAGGAGTTGTTCAGTAGATGTTTTGGCAATGAATGGATATGAGTTGGCCTGATGCCAGGTAATCATGTGTGGTGCAATTTAGGGTTATAACAACTGGGTACAAAGATCATATCCTGCAGCTAGGTGCGCAGGAAGGGGGAGAGAAAGAGAGAAGAAGAGAGAGGATATGTTGGCCAAGAGCATAGATAAGGAATGTAAGCTTTATATAAATATATCATAAGCAAAGTTCTATGGAAATAGCCCTAGAGAAGGGGTGAACCACGTATATTTTGTGTTGTGTGAGTGATTAATGCTTTGATCTCTATCATTATTATACTGTTATTTTCATTATTGTGTTAGATCAAGATTTATAGCTGTGCAGAGTAGATCTTGTTGATAAGTGATATATGAATACTGTGATTGTTGTTATACAAGATCCACTTGATATTCCCCTGGTTGTAGACATCTCTTTCCTACAATCTCGTCATCCTTTCTTCGGGTGAGACTGCATCTGCTCCACAGGTGTTTCTGAAAGGGCCAGTAGCTAGAGCTTGTTGTTGCGCTCTTAGAGTGAACCCTGGGTCTGTCCATGTGCCAACAAATGGTTCCATTGTCAGGATAGGAATCTATGTAAAGTAATGTCAAGGTGGTTTCCATCGAAGACAAAGATTCAGAAGTGGATAGAGGATCAAGAGAAGGATTTCACTGAATCCCAGAATAAGAACCCTAAAATAAGTACTAAAGATTGGTTACAAAGATACATCTTCACCGACATTCATGGGATCTTCTTTGGAGGAATCCACTAGGAGTTGTTTGAGTGGTTGGCTAGGTTAGCCGATACCCAGTTCGAGATCAGATCAAGACCTCTTGTGGGGTGGACACCAGTGATGATCCATAAAGTCAAGAGAGTCAACAATGTTGTATCCAGAGTTGTAGATCATTGGTTTGATAGTACCATTGGAGGGTATATCACCGAATTTTCTGTTGACAGAAGAGAATCATATAGTCAGGCTAAGAGATACTTCTTCAAAGGACCAAGAGGAAAATTTTTGCAATTTATGAGGATGAGAATCAAGATACTCTTGCATGAAAACCACATCCTAAAGATACAGTAGATCGGCTGGATCTAAGAAGGATAATGTTCAGAAATTCAGATAGTGACAATGACACAGAAGTAGGAAATATGCGGAGTTGGAAAGTATTCTGAGGGGGTCACCTTGAGAACTTGTTTAAGAAAACTATGGAGAAGAGGGTTTCTATAGTGGAGAAGGGGTAGATCTAACCGACGAAGAGCATGCAGAGACCACCGGAACAGAAGAAGGGGAAGTTGAAAAACTATGCCAAAGCAATCCAAAAACCTCAGGAACTACGTGGAATACTGAAGTAAGTAACGTTAATCCTCCTATTGTCCCAATAGTACCTAGTAGTCATAATAGTTAGAACCACCAGAGTCCTCAAAGAACTGTTACTGGTAGCTCAACATCTATTCCGAAAAGAACCCTAGTTAGTTCTATGGAAGATGAAATGAGACTCCCTATCTTTAGAGGAGATGGATCTAAAGATCCAAATCAACATTGGTTTTTGTGTGAAGTTGTATGGAATATTAAGAATATCACCAACGTAACCATCAAGAGGACCCAGTTCAGCACTATGCTAAGGGACCGCACGCTGAGATGGTACATGAAACTTGTCCAAGGACTGGCATAGCCTAAGCCCCTGAATGAGATCAAGAATGTGATGATTTCAGATTTTGAGAAACCTAAGTCAGAGTCACAATGTATTACAAAAATAAAAGAGATTAAATAAAGGGAAGCAAAACCTGTTTGGGAGTTCAATCAGAGATTCAAGACCCTAATAGGTCAATTAACTTTTCAAATCCCTGATGAACAAAACAAAGAATGGTTCATCGTGGTGTTGTTACTACACATCAGAGTCCCTCTAATGCAGCAGAAGATTTCATCACAGGCATAAGCTTTGGAGATCACCATGAAGCTTAAATCAACATCGATGGGAGAATCTAGCTCAAGCATTAGCCAGATCATGAGCTAACTGACTAGTTTGTCTTTACAGGTCGAAGATATGAAGAAAGATAAGGGAAAAGACAAAAGGGAACATATCTGGTGTGTAAGATGCATATCTGAAGGCCGTGATAAGGAACACTATCCCTTATTTCATGAGTACATGGCCTCAGGGGCATTGATCCCCTTGAAGCAAGTTAACCTACCTTGGTGTGATTTATGCAGAAATAAGCATCTCCTAGGTGAGTGCTACTACATGCAGAAGTATGTTCAGACACCCACAAACTTGTATTGAACATTCTATAAATCAGTGGGGCATGATGATCGAGATTGTAGAGCTTATGATCTCATGCATGAAAGGTTGAGGGACATATGCAATATTCAAAATGAAGTACAACAAGAAGGAAACACTTCGCAGTACAACTCTCTAGGGAGAGGAAACTTCAATCCTCGCGGTGGATACAGAGGGCGAGGATGAGGAGGAGGTATGGGTTGAGGGCGAGGAAAAATAATCTATTACAACTGCACACAGCCAAGACATTTAGCAATGGATTGTCAGAATCCTTGCACAACCTGTAGTTACTGTAACTCCTTCGAGCATGTCATAGAGGAATGCCCTGTGCTACTGGCTAAACTTCAATAAAGACGAGGATCTCAGCAGAACCCACAAATCTAATTAATCAAATTGGAACCTCACGAAGATGATCCTAGAGTTGCTAGAATTACAAGAGGAGGCGCTGCTATAGGACAGGATAGAGCGACCAAAGAGAATATTTCAAAAGACTTAGGAGTCAGAAAAGCTGCAGAAAATTCCCAGATTTTTGATGCAAAGAAATAAAGGAAAATCTTTGAGGAGGCAAGGCAAGAGTTCAAAGCATATCAAGGGTCTTCTTGAAAAACAAAACTAGAAATAAGAGAATATGAAATTCCTCACACATTCGACCAGTCTGCTTCGAACAGATGGGGAAAAGAGGTAAGTAAACTTGTTAGTTTCTTATATATATCTATAGAGCTTCTTAAATATGGGAAATCTCTACATGAACTACAAAATCCAGTTAAACAATATGAGCTAGGAAATATAGACCCCCTACTAAATAGGGAATTACACCAAATTGGTAAGAAGAGAAGGACAAATAAGGAATTACACTTGAATTCTTAGATAGGAGAGTACGAGATAGACTATGTGGTCCTCGACCTAGGGTCGGAGGTCAATGTCATGAAAAAGAAAAATTGGGCACTGATGGGAAAACCCAAGATGATATATTTCCCTATCAGGATTTGCATGGCTAATTAACAAGTTATTAGCCCATTTGGATGATTAGCACATGTCCCAGTGGACATCGACAGAGTAAGAACCTTTATAGATTTTGAGGTAATTAAAATTGTTGATGATAGCTATCCTTACCTTGCATTACTGGGAATTGAATGGGCCTTCGACAATTCCACTGTTGTTGATATAAAGAAAAGACACATGACATTTGAGAGAGCTGGCCTTAGGGTCATTGCACCTTTAGATCTATATGAGGGCCCACGATATACAAAACCTATCAGAGAAGAAGACCACCCATTTGAACTGGAAAACATCTACAAATTAATATCCAGACAACATGATTATATCAACCCTACTAGCGATGGAAACCTAAGATGGAGAAGTGACATCATGTGTTCATCAGAGTCAGAATAAGCGCTAGAGAACTGGCATAACTAGATGCATGAAGTATCCACAAGAAGATGTGCTCGACTGACCAGAGAAGTTCGCTGGATTGGTACAACCATAAGTAACTTACCTACCTTTGATGATCTAAATCCCCTAGAATCCTTCTTGATGGAATTTGAAGCAATTATACCATCACAATAGAGGTTGTTGGCTATGGATGAGGCCCTAAAAGCCACACCAACAAGATGGTGGGGGACACATAAAAGAAATATTACATACTGGACACAATGCCGAACCTTGATGACAACACAATTTTCACCACAAGTAGGAAGCTACGAAGTAAGATACACAGGTTGAAGATGCCCAAAGGACCATATACGAAGTTGTGAAGAGGCATGGAGTGATGTCCATAGATAACAATGGGTACATAGATTCGTCAATACACTGGATACCACCGCGATTAACTGGTACCTTCAAGCAGAGTTGTGCCTCGTCACTGCAGATAGGGAAGGTATGACTCAGAATTTTGTAATCACACTTTTATTTGAAAGTGAATACCCTTTAGTAGACCAAGAATTATAGATTGTAAGACCGAAAGTGTTTGAAGAGGCATTTAGCCTCCCTTGGGCACTAGAAGAGGAGGAATGGATTGTGCCCCTCCAGAAACTGTAGATCTGCTACAACATTAATGTCGATGAAGACGATGATCCTAGGAAGGTGAATATCACAAAAACAAAAGGATAGAGATATGTGGAAGGACCAGGAGTTCAACTTCCATTAATTGGACAACTGATACAGATAAAGAAAGTCAATATTGGGACAGAGGAGACACCAAATCTTTCCAATGTCGGAAATTACTGAGACATTGCTACCATTGAAAAAATTACAGAATTATTGCACGAGTATCAGGACTTGTTCCTAGCCAAGTTCAATGATATGAAGGTATCAAAGGACCTATGGGAGATATGAGAATACCTTTGAAACCATATGTGAAGCCAGTAAAGAAAAGACCCTACATATTAAACCCAAAATATAAGGAAAAAGTGAAGATTGAGCTAGATAGAATGCTGGAAGCAGGGATTATTGAACCTGTCAAAGAGTCGGAGTGGATTAGCCCCATGGTAGTGAAATATAAGAAGACAGGTGAGATTAGGATCTACGTAGATCTCAGGAAGCTTAATGATGCTTGTCTACATGATCCTTTCCCTACACCATTCGTAGACGAAGTGTTGTATAACGTGGGAGGCCAAGAAGTATATTCTTTTACAGATGGGTTTTCAGGATACCATCAGATCCACATCGCCAAGGAGGACCATCATAAGACTACATTTTCCACAGAGTGGGGATACTACGGATATACAATAATTCCATTTGGATTGAAGAATTCCCCAGCCATGTTTTCCAGGGTGGTGGTTGAAGCGTTCAAAGAATTTTTTCATAATTTTTTAGAAGCATACTTTGATGACTGGACTGTTTTTAGTTTGTTGAAAAATCATATTGAATGTCTAAGGCTAATGCTGGATAAATGCAGGCAGTGTCAAATTTATTTGAATTTGAAGAAGTGCATATTCTTCTCACCATTTGGAGTATTATTAGGTCATATTGTATGCAAGCAAGGATTGTTGGTGGATCCATCCAAAATTGCAATTATAGTTGATTTGCCACCTCCCACCTTAGTCAAACAACTGCACATTGCACTAGGACATACTGGCTATTATAGGAAATTTATCAAAGGATATGCTCCGATTACTGCGTCAATGGAGAAGTTACTAAAGAAAGACTGTCAGTTTGGTTGGATAGATGAATGCCAACAGA
>ML802639.1:53491-64918 GCA_009831015.1 Picea engelmannii | reverse complement strand
CTCACGACCTTTCAAGTCCAATTTAACGAGTGTGAAAGGGACAAATCACTAGACAATAATTTTTTTTTTGAGTCAGAAAAGAGCTTAAATGAGACTCGTGGATACTATTCTAAGCAACATGTAATGGGGGATGTTATCACTGAAATTTTGTCTGCAACATTGCGTGCAAATGGTTACAAAAATACAACACTACCAAACACCTATTAGTTCACCTGCAGCACCAAAAATGTATTTCCAAGAGGCAAAAACTATACAACTGGACCAAAATTGACATGCACTGAACCACTAAAGGAAATGTGCACACAGTACATGGGCCAAAGAAGCCCATGGACCACACAATGCGCCACTTGCATGACTGTGTACGAGAAAAGCCACACACTCCTGTGAATGGTGAATTTATGGTTCTCTTCAGTCCCTCAACCACTTATGGACCAGCTCCCAACTTGATTTGACCCTCAAATCTAAGATAAATCCGAATGGGGGGTTGGTCAAAGACCAAAGGGTGCCCTAAAGGGCCCCTCATTCACACTAAGAACTAGTTGGATATTGCCTCAAAGACATGCTATAAATGGAGGCCATGGGTGCACTAAGAATTTAAGAATCTCATAGTATTGTTATGCTTCCTCAATCATACCTCAAGAAACCTCTTTTCTTCTTGACGCATTCTAGCAACATTCCAATAATCTATTCCACTCACCTTTTGAGGGAATAGGCTTGGATTTCTTCACCATTTTCTTTCTTGTTTATCATTGTAAGTAGAGCTCTACAATAGGTAATTGAAGATCCCTCCCAAGGAGGAATATGGGATCCATAAGTCCTCCTTTCTCTACGGTGTTTTTCCAACTAATATAGTTATCCATTGGTGGCATAATCTTGGTAATTTGGTTGATTGATTTTGGTTCAAATTTTCTTATGCATCCTAGTTTTATTTCCTTAGTTGTTTTTAGTTTATTTTATTATTTATTTTATGTTATTGAATTATCTAACTCATGCAATAACCTCTGTATTTTCTAGCAGGCCCAACTAGACTTGTAAGTGCCCCTGTTTTGCTCACCCAAGTGACGAAACAAACACAACATATTGGCGGCTACATTGGGGATAAGGTATCAATTTCCTCCCTATTTGGGCTTTTAGATCACTTCGTTTTGACCCATTTTCCTTGTAGAAACCATAATCAACCTAGAATTACCTATCAAGAGATAATTTTGGAGCTGGAGGGGTATAATTCCACTTAAAATCCCCCCCCCCAACACGTATCAGAACATGCATTGTGCGCCAACAACACTTCGTTTCTCTGCGCATTTTGCGCACTATGTGCCAAAATGTGTTATGTTCTTTGCGCATTGTGTGCCCATTGCGCCTATGTCTGAACTCTAACCCGCACATCTGTCCATAATTTCAGCATTGTAAGAGTTTTTATGAACATTTGAAGGCCCCTAGCCTTCAAAATCTTTCTTTCCATGCAAATTGTAAATGCACTCCACTTAGATTACTTTCCCACATGAAAGGTTAGTCAAAACATAGGCACTTAGGGGGTTAAAAAGAAACAAATTTATCCTATTTTTATTTAGTTTCCACATGGATGGCTTGTTTTGATTGTAAAATTTAAGTTGAGATGATTTTCTATCACATATAAAAAAAATTGCATTGGGACCATAAATCAAACTTTAATCATTGAGTATGCTCTTCTCTGGCACCATAGAGCGATATTGAGAATAAAAAATGTGGTTAAGGGGACGTTTTATCTCCCTTAAAAAAATATTTAGGAGAGGACAAACTCCCCCTAGGGTTCCTCTTAGTTTCTTTTTGAAAACAATTTAAATTTGTAAGGGCCCATACATGCCCACATGTTGCAAAATTAGGATAGTTTTTGAAATTACTTTCTTAGTTTACATCACTAGGAGAGCTTAAATATCAAAGTAACGGCCCCATACATGCCCACATGCTTACAATCTAGGATAGTTTTTGAAGATTTCTTAGTATAAACAACATTAGGGAGTTTAAAGGGTTGGTAAGGACCCATATGTCCACATGCTATTTCTTTAGGGATTTTAAAATTTCGCAAGGTTTTACCAATGACATCTAGCAAGATAGGTAATCAATATTCGTAAGGACCACATGAAGTCCACATGTTGCAAATTGACACCTAACTTATTAAAATTTGGCACGTTTTATCGATTTCTCACACACAAAGTCACTCCTCACTCACATAATTTCATCTCGAATTGTGGAGGTTGAAGTAGGTCTTGTCCAAAGGGATTTTGAAACATCCCATTATTTCTTGAAGAAATTATCCACACCCACTTAATTCAAACGAGATTGGTTCACACCCCCAATCTCTCAACCAAACACATCTAATTTTTTTCTAAAAACTCACTAAGTTTTCTTCCACAGGAGGTGCCAAAAGAATTTTTTTAGTCTAGGTAGTATCTCGGGGGTAGAACCTGAATAACCCCCTGTTATCTTTTTCTCACATTTTCAAACATTAGAAGTTCACAAATAGGGAACTTAAAAATCCTCCAAGTCAAGCATTCCTAACACCATAAGGCAGTGAGATACCCGTGAAGGCCGAGGTCCTGTTGTTTTGTGCGTCCCCCCCTTGAGTCACCCAACTCTTGGAAGGAATCCATCCCATGACCCATTTATAAGGCCAAAAATCTAAATGTCATACTTTGACCGATGTACCTAGTGGCCAAATTTAGGACATATACCTAGCTGGAAATTGTGGGCTGCAATTGCACCTTGATTGGATTTTGTGTGGCTACTGGGAAATATCGCCAACTCTTTCGAGATATGCACCCTCAACTCCTCATTATAACTGATTGTTTCATCCTTCACTAGTTCCTCTTCCAATGGATTCAGACCCCACTATTGAGTGCTACTGGAAGGTTCAGTGCTATTTGACAGGAAGGATGTTACATCTTTTTAGGACACGATCATTTGTTTTCTTTGTTCTCCCATGCGGACAAAATCCACCTACCCACATGTATGCTTCTTTTCAATTGATTTATGTATGATGCTCATTTGATTACATGTGATTGTGAGATATAATGTGAAGGTCAAAGTTATACAAGACTCTTGTTCATTTATTTCTCTCATCACCATTTACACACATTCATTTTGCTAGTCGAACATCATAAGGGACCCATAGAATCTCTTCCATTCTAGACACTTGCATAATCTCCCTCCTATTCTAGGAGGAGTTCCTAGTCTTTCCAACTTATCGACTCAACCATATCACACCCCTGTGAGTGCCACTATTTTGGGATCAGATTTTCTTGGTTCCACCTTACTTGGATCCAATTCCCAAGGCCATCCATCGACTATATCTCCTTCACAAGGAGGTAGGGTTCAAACTTCTTCTCAAGGGAGAAGTACAACTCCACCAAATCCCCCTCAAGGTTCAGGTCCACTACCTGTTCACACCATGGTTGGAACTAATCCTCCACCACCACCACCCATGCCATATTTGGTGTTGGCCCTTGACCAAGTTTTGGATAACCTTGGTCATGTTTGACCATTTTTGGGACTTCGACAGGTTGGTTGAAGGCAGAGCGCAAGGCGAAGCAGAGATCGTGAGATATCTCCCCCTTTTTAGGGATTTTTGGGTTTAGGGTTTATGTAACAGGTATGGGATGTCTTCCCATGGTTTTACCCATGCCTTGGCCCCTTTTGTAATGTATAAATAGAAATCTAGGTGATGTAAGTAGGGGGAAATGTTGTGCTAAGTGCTATATTGTGCTGAGTGCAAGTGATGTAAGTAGTTGGATCTATGTGATTGAGCTATATTTGTGCATACTGTGTGTTGAGAACTTGCAGAGATAAGTGCAAGTGGCTGTAAAGAGGCTTCATGTTGTGACCTAACTCGGGGAAGGAGGAGTTGGCGAGGTGCATGAAGATCTCCTGTTCTATGTGGAGAGGGTCTCGTGGCTCTATGCATTAAATGAAGATAATAAAGAAAAGTATAGTTGGTTGATGTAGCCCTACGCTGGGGGTGGACCACGTATATCCTCTGTTGTGATTCCTTTGTGTCATTGATGTGATTTATTCTTAATGTTGAATATTTATGTATGTTAGATGCATTTGATATAATAGCTTAGTTCTTAGTGATGTGAATGAATTCTATACCTGATCTATTTCTATATGCTAAGTGCTTGGATGTGTTATATCGTGTTCAGTACTGTGCTATTCTGTAATTAGGGGTTCCTCCTGCGAAGTAGATAAGAGTTAAATATTAATGAATGTTAACTGCTAAGTGATCTGTTAAGTACTGCGATCACAGATTTGTGTCCCAGCTAGGTTGTAGACACTTGATTCCTACAAACACCCCTACCTCTACCTTGGGTGAGACTTCATCTACTTCGCAGGTGTTGCCGAAAGGGATAGTATTTCGGGTTTTGTTGGTGCATTGTTGAAGCGTTGAACACTGGGTTTTCCCCTGTGCCAACAGTTGGTGTCCCTCAACATTCCTAATTTGAGTAAAACCACAAATGATCCTATATCGCATGACCCCACATGGCCCAATATGCCTACCAAACTACCTTTAGACATTCTCAAATTTGAAGGAAAAAAGGGGGAAGATCCCTCCAACCATTTCATGACCTTCCACTTATGGTGCTCTTTAAACAACATCATGGACGACTCCGTCTGCTTAAGGTTGTTTCAACGCACACTCACCGGTCCATCAACCAAATGGTATGTGGATGAAAAATCAGGGTCCCACATGACTTTTAAATCCTTGGCCAAATAATTCTTGGCCTTATTTCAACTACCAGTTCATCATGACACTGGTCTATAACTGCTCTTCAAGTGAAAAAAAATGTCAGCCACACATATCACTGACCACATTCACGAATGGCATTGGCAACATAGTTTATGTAAAGTAGAAACCACCAAAGAACAATGTCTCGATTGGTTTCTCAAATCACTCATCTCTATCCTTCCCAAAGATGTGGCATCCACCTTCCCTCAAACTAAAGAGGAAGCCATAAGTAAGGATCAATAGTACGACCTCATTTATTCTTATTTGGGTTACTTATACAAAGTAATACTCGATGCACCAAAACCTGTACCATTTGACCAGGACAAACATGAAATTTCTCACGCAGCGGATGGAATCTATGGTACCACAAAAAACCACAATATGTACATCCAACCACCACCTATGTACGGTACACCCAAATATACACCAATATATGGAGGGTCATCTTATTACCCTCCTCCCCTTTACCAACATCCATATCTTGTTTCTCTCCCTCCACCCATTAGTGGACCCTTTCCGACACCCATCATGTGCCTGACTTATCAACCAAGTTCAAGTTCCCCCTATACCTCATCATATAACCTAGGCACTAGTGAAAGAGATTCACCTTCCTATTCACCCTATGGATTGTTGCCACAAAACAATCTGTATTTCCCATTTCCTGGTCCTCCACAGCTGGTTTCTCCACATGGACAACCACACATCGGGGTTAACTTTTTTCATCCCTCTCCCATTCAACGATTTTATTCTTTTGAACAACTGAATATGCTAAATACAACACATCGGTCAAATAATGCCAAAAATAAAGGAAAAACCTGAAACAATAATAACCCAAGACCAAGGGAAATAACCCGCAGCAAAACAAACATGCTGGAGGCAACCACAATGAGGGTAACTAGAACTCCCAAGGGGAAAACAACCAAAAATGCCAAGGGAGGAACAACAACAACCTCTAAATGAACTTCCCTTGTGCTCTTTGTGGTGAGAATGGCCATTACACTCACCATTGCCCCAAAATTTTTGACTTCAAATGAATGAAAGACTCCATGAATGCACCATGTCCTCTAGCGTTGCCTGCCCCTCAGCAGGCCCCACAAAAATATTTGCAACAACCACCCCCGGTAGTGTTGCAAAAACCTATTCCACACCAAGGTGTGATGAATTCCCAATAGGAAATGCATCCATCCCCACCACAAATGGGACAATATAAAAACCCTAAAAATCTAAGGGATCACAATATCCTCCTCACCAGTGAAGAATAAATTCTTATTCAAACGCACGGTAGTCAATACAACGCACCCCCTAAAACTACACCCACAACTTTAGAAGCAGTTCCAGATAAAACCAGACAACCCTTGATGATTCCATGCCCTAACACTGAACCCACCATTCACATCCCTCGCATTCCATTACGACGGAATATCAACAACCCTCAAGCTAGGGAAACACACAATTATAGTATGGTCAATGACTTGGCAAAATCTCCTACATCCATGTCGATATTGGAGGTCCTCCAAACCTATCCAAATAAACAGAAATCCATTATTTCTACCTTGGGGACAGTCAAACCAGCTGATACTAAACTCATCACATTTGATCTAGATTGTGGGGAACCTTGTCTCCCCACTTTGGTAGATTTCCAGATACCAGTCAAGATTCAAAACATCACGATTCATCTATGTATCATTTATGAAGGTGCATCCACATGCATCATGTCCAAAAATGTATGGAGGAAACTTGTCTCCCGTGAGCTAATACCATCCACCATCACATTATGAGCTTATGATGGTCAACCATCTTCCCCTGAAGGGCTCTTTCAAAATGTCCTCATTGAACTTGGGGGAAAAAAAATCCTTATCAACATTGAGGTTATCGATGACCCACTCTATTAAAACATCTTGTTTGGACGTAGATACATGTATGTTATGAAGGAAGTGGGCTCTTCTATGTTTCAAGCGATGATGTTCCCCCACAACAGGAATATCATCACCATCGACTAAGTTTCAGATTACGAGACTAACCACTCCTCTGACATTGATAACATCTTACCTCTCGTCTACACTAGTCTCGATGCGTATACACTCATGGATATGGGCCCCAGAATTTTCAAGGACCCATCCTTGCTGGGGGAATACCATGGAGAACCACCACTCATACACCCCTCAACACATGTGTGTGTCATATCTTCTAATGGAACTAGAACTGGAGATACATTCCTCCCACTGAGGCTTCTCCACTTCCCGATGTCCCACCAATTGAAGAAAATTTACCTCAGAAATTACTTGAAAACCCTATGACACCACTTATCCCTGATTTCACCCTTCCCCAGGGGAAAATCCCTATTTGGGAGAAAATTCCAAAAGCCATAACTCAAATTCCCTTCTTCTACCCCCCACCAGGAGTACAATATTTTCAGGTAGTAGAAATGCTTACCCTTCCCAACATGGTGCTCGCCATTGCAGTATGGTATCTACACCCACCCACAATGGTTCTTCAACCATCCCTCCCTCCTCAATCAGAGGGAATCCCAATGCAAATTCTAGTACTAACTCCAACCACACCACCCTCACCCCCAACGGCTAGCACCACTACTACGGTTGGGGACAGTCAAAAGAAGAAAGAGCCCACTGCTCAACTTCCTCCCCAAGTTCAACCTCCTTGTGCACTATGTGAAAGAGAGGGACACCCCACTAATCGATGTCCCTCTCTTCCTGAGTTATGCAATCTGATCCAACTCTCTCGATAAACCACATCACTCATCCCTTCACCTAGTAGTACCATAGCATCCCCTACTATTGGAAGTAAAGGGTTGTGAACTAAATTCGCGTGTTTGATCTGTTCAGAGTATGACCACTACACTCATAATTGACCCGCGCTACCTCAGTTTCGATAGATGTTAACGACAATATGCCAAAGATTTCAGCAAGATCCCTCTCCACCCACGCCTTTGGGTACCCATGTCACCGACATCCATTATGTCTCGACCTCGGTCATCGAATGCATGAGATTCCCTTGCTCTCTTTGTGACTCACTTGATCATTTCACATACCAATGTCCTTTCATCATTGAATACAGGCATCGTCAAATGACCCTTATTCAAAATCCTCCAACCACCTCACCTCCTATGATATAAGTGAGTCCCCTTATCCCTTCTCTCGATATTGTTCACATCACCTCCCCTGAACCTGAGTTAGTTCCCACCCCTCCATGGTTCAAGGATAGACTGTCTGAGGATGTTCCCCAAATCCTCCCAATTCTCTGGTTTATTTCCCCTAGGAAATATTATCCCCGACCACAGTTTACAACCCACAATGTTTGGACAATTGGTTTATGTCAAGATATCCATCGCAACATCGTTGTGATACCCCCTCTAGGTATTCACCACTTGAATACAATCACATGGTGACAATCACCAATATTACCTCCCTAGATCCCCTATATTCTATCGTTTTCCACTGTGATGAAGATATCCTTGAGGAACTCACTACCCCTGATTTCCCATGGAATGCGCTCCACCACATAGCACTTTTTCTCTCACAGGAATCCTTTGACCCTCTAACCGAAGCCTCCATATGTGCAATCTAAACCAAGGATTTTATTCCATCAGGGCATATATATTGGTTCAATAACCCTATCCTTACCCCCAACACGTTTGAAGAAGGGAACATGGCCAACATTTCCCCCACTATCAAAATCGACATTTCCATCAAACCAGGAATTATAGAAAATATCACGATTTGCGCTGCATGCTCTCCTAAGGAAATCATAGCTTACAAATATCTCTTTCAGGAATACCAAGATATTTTCTCCTGGTCTTATAAAGATATTTCTAACCTCAATCCTTCTATCATTGAACATCGCATCGACAGATGGCCAAATGTCATCCCAGTACGTCAAAATCAACTCCCACTTCACCCATCCAAATCCACAGCTATCAAAGCCAAAATTGACAAGCTACGCATTTTCGGGTTCATATACCCCATTGCATATACCTCATGGGTGTCCAACCCCATCCACGTTAACAAAAAATATGGCATGCCTCCTTGGTTTCATAGTCTCCAAACATGGCATCACAGTGGACCACTTTAAGGTCCAGTCTATCACATAAATTCTACCACCTAGGAATTTGTGCCAACTATAGAGCCTACACAACAAATCCAACTTTTTACAACACTTTGTCCCAGATTACACAACTCATGCACATGGTTTCCTTCACTTACTGCGTCATGATATCCCATTTATATGGGATTAACATGCCCAAACCTATTTTGATGATTTAAAAGTAGCTCTATCCAATGCCCCTTTAAAATCAAATCTATCCAATTACATCCTCTACTTGTCGGCCTCAACCATCTCAGTAGTAGGATCTCGTGTCAAACTAAGGGATTATGGTCATGAGCATGTTATTTACTACATCAGTAAAAACATTTCATGGCCACCCCTAAAATACAATCATGAAGAGAAACTCACCCTCGCAGTTGTCCTCATAGTCCAGAAATTGCGTCATTATATCTTGCTTCACACTACCAAAGTCATGGAAAATTACAACCCCATGCAGTACTTGCTTAGTCGACAACAGATTAATGGAAAATTTTCTCAATGGATCGTCATCCTTCAGGAATATGACCTAAAGTTTTCAACTCCCAAAAGAAAGAAAGAACTCATTCTCTCTAAACTCATCACAATGTTTTTGTAGACGCTAAAACTTCACCCATCAATACGGATGACCCTTGGTATGACAACCTTATCGTCTACCTTCGGACACATAATTTTGGGTCTCATCTCTCTCGAGATGGTCATCAACGCATTCATCATCAGGCCCCTTGGTACCTCCTCATCTGTGACATTTTGTATCAACGTGGGGTTGACACCATACTCCATCGATGTTTGACCATTGATGAAGCCAATAGAGTTTTAAATGATTTCCATAGCAGCACTTGCGGGGTACACCTCTTAGGTATGTCCACCACCCAAAAAATCATTCGAGGAAGATACTTATGGCCCACATTATTTCATGAATTCATCCATGATGTCAAGCAATGTGACAAATTCCAACTTTATGCTAACAAAGAATGTGTGCCACCCACTCTTATCCATCCGGTCATCACTATCGGCCCCTTCTGCAAATGGGGCATAGACTTCATGACTTGCAACCCTCTATCTAGTAATGGACACAAGTACATTGTTGTGGAAGTATATTACTTTACTAAACAGGTCAAAGCCATGCCTACCTTCAAAAATAATGATGACACAACAATGTGTTTTTTCTTCAGCCACGTCATTACCCATTTCAGAGTCCCCCTACAGTTAGTCTCTGATCATGGTAAACATTTTGAAAATGAGATCTTCATCAAACTCTCCTCAATATTGGGATTCTCCCATGGGTTTTCCTCCCCATACTACCTTCATTCCAATAGATAGGTTGAGGCTATTAATAAAGTCCTCAAAACCATGTTGCAATGCATGGTCAACAAACATAAGACAAATTGGCATCATATGTTTTTTTTAGCATTATGGGATTATTGCATGACAGTCAAAACTGCCACAGATTGTACATTGTTTCATCTTGTCCATGGGATTGAATCCACCCTCCCCATCGAGTGTGAAATTCCCACATTGCGCATCACCATCAATCTATTACCTGACATTGCTCCAATGGAGCGGTGCTTGCTGAACTTAGATTCGATGGATGAATATCGTCGGTCTTCCCTACAGAACAATGAGGTAGCTAAAAAATGGTACAAGTCCACCTTTGATTTCCATGTCAACCTTCATTCATTCAGTGAAGGAGATCTCATCCTAGCCTACGATATCCCTCATGATACTCTCGGTCAGTGAAATTTGAGTCATTATGTCATAGACCCTATATCGTCCAACACTACCTCACTAAAGGTGCATACATCCTGGCCTCTCTAGAAGGCTATCCTCTCAAAGAACCCATCAACAGGTTGTACTTAAAGAAATTTTACGCTTGAGCGTAGCCATTCTACACTAGGATTTTTCTTTGTACACATTTGTAGAGTTTTTATTCTTATTTTGTTCCCTCCATGCCTCATGTCTGATATACCATTCATTGTATTGACATATGCATCCTCCATTGGACTACCACATCGGTTATGCTGACGGATCTAGTCACTGGACACAGAATCTCGCTTCGGCCTCTTGGGCCCTTTACACCCCCTGACATGCACTGCTCTACTCTAGCGGCATAGGTTTGGGTTCAACCACCAACAACCAAGCAGAATACACCGTCATTATTGGTCTCCTCGCCGAGGCTAGTCACTGCCACATTCTTCACCTTAGCATCTTATTATATTCCCATCTTGTCATCCTACAACTCAACAATGTCTACCATGTTCACGATCCTTCCGTCTTTCACAAATATCTACAAGTTAGATTGTTATCTCGAAACTTTGATTCAATCACATTTACACATATTCCATGAAAATTTAATCAAATAGAAGATAGCATGTCTAACCTATTGTTAGATTGGAATTTATCACATCAAGACATCATTACATATACATAAATCATCAAACATTGGTCACAACATATAGATTAGACATCATAAAAACATCACAAAAATTCACACATATAAACATCACATAGATCCCAAATATGTATATCCATATATATATCTATATATATATATATATATATATATC
>ML802639.1:16148-52772 GCA_009831015.1 Picea engelmannii | reverse complement strand
TCCTCCAGGTTTGGGGGGAAGTCAACCAGTCATCGTTTCCCCCACTACAGATTCTCTACGGATCAAGTTCTGCCACTCTGTCGAACTACCCACACACTGCTCCAGGACTCTCTCGTCTTGAATATGGGACCACATGCCCTCCATCACACCCTACAACACCAACTCTAACCGACATTAGAGATCATCTATCCCCCTACTGACCTCTCCCTGTGGCGAATGCACTAGCCCTGCACCTGGATCATCAAACATGTGTCTCTTGTCAGCCCTCACCTCATCCCTCAGATGTCGCTCTCCCACCCGTGGATTTACCTGTAGCGGTCTCACTGGCCCCTGGCATGCTGACTCCCCCACCATCTCCACCTCTCAGCCTCACGACCCCACATCTGTAAACACAAAAATAAATATAGAGTCATCATCCATATACATATAAACGTATGATGCCCTATCATATACATATAAACATATGATACCCTATCATATACCCTATCATATACATATACATATTTTTATATACATATAAACATATGATATCCAGGAGGAAAAACCATGTTTGGGTTGTGCAAGAAATCCATCCCACCATATGGGAATCACAGGATAATTTGTGGCATGTGGCACCACACATGTGCCAACGTGGCCGTAAAGAGATGGCCATCCTCTCCTCCTCTGTGTCGTACCAAAAGTTGAGCCCCTCCCATCAATTGTGGTTCATGCAGCCCTCCAGGCGGAAACAAAACCCTAGGGAACAACATAGGCACCCTCTCCAAAAACCATGCCACCAAGATAGATCCAAACGCAAAATCATCAGAGAAAGTGGTCCAACACCGATGAATCTACCCCATCATCTTGGCATGCAACATCAATCCCTAAAAGAAAAATTCCCCATCAAGGACCCTTTGCATAATTCTCAGCTGAACATCATTGATCTGTTGAGTAGCTAAGGATTCATAGACCCTCACAAGCATAGTCACGATGCACTAATGCAAGAGTGCATCCATCGCCTCAATTCGGAAAACAGAACCTAACATTGGGTTTGACCCTGAAAAATAATCCTGTGCTAGGTCTATCAACCACACATACCCTAGCAGTTGGGGGTCAACAGGAAAGGCCATTCTTAGAAAGGGGAGCCCCGTCAGAAAATAAACATCCTGAACAACTGAGAATGTTATTTGTTGTCCCCTCACCACGAATCACTGTAGATCACTACTCCACATCGATATCAAGTACTGGAGCAGGTGCTCCTGTGACCGTATCAATGGGCAGTCGAAGAACTTGAGCAACCCACATGCTACCAAGAGTATTCGAACACCCAACTCCTCTCTCACCGCCTCCCAAAGGTGCTGCCAGTCTCGTTCCCTCCAGTGGAATGGCATGATGAGTTGATCACCCAAATTTACATAGAAACCCTTGGTTATCAATAATCATTTATCAAAAACACCAACAAATTCAAGTTCTCAAAAAATCCCTTAACTTTGCCTCAAGTGTGTGGCTGTCACCCTCACAGGCATGCACATATGTGCACTTGTTCTTCACACACCTGTCCATAAATGCACAGTTGCAGGAGAAACAAATGTGCATCAATGCACAACTGTCACACCCACAGGTTCACATTCATGCGCACCTGTTCTCTACATAGTTGTACACTGATGCATATGTTGGCCCTTGACCAAGTTTTGAGGAACACTTGGTCATATTTGACCATTTTTGGGACTTCGACAACTTGTCAAAGAGGGAGCGTAATGCGAAGAGGAAATCATGGAACCTAGACCCATTTTTGGGTCCTCTTTGGGTTTTTGGGGATAATGTAATGGGATTGGGATGTTGGCCCATGGGTTTACCCATGTTTAGGCCTATTTTGTATGTATATATAGATGTCTAGTCCATATAGAGGAGTAGTGGATGATATATCTATGTGATATAGGCTAAGTGCCAAGTGTGGAATCTATGTGATCAAGTCTTTTTTCATTTCGTGTAAGACTTGCAGAGCCAAGTGCAAGTCCCTGTGAGAGATTGTAGAAGGCTTTATGTTGCAGTGCAAGGAAGAAGGATCTAGCAAGTTGTGAAAATCTTCTATCCTATGTGAAGAGGTATTTGGATGGCTCTGTTCTATAACCTGATTAACTGAAGCTAATAAAGAAGAAGACTTTATGGACATAGCCCCAGGGTGGGGGTGAACCATGGTAAATATGTGTGTTGTGCTCTGTGCCTCATGTGTTTTTCTCTTCCTTTGCTAAGTTCTTTGATGTGTTTAGATAGATCTATTTATGCTTTGTGCTTCTGAGATATGAATGAATGTTATATCTGGTATGTAAGATTCTTAATGCTTGATCTACCGAATCTAATCTATCTTGTTGTGGCTAAGTGATGAATTATCTTAGATCTAAGTACATACTGCGATGCTCTATGCTATCTGCGAAGTATCATGAGGGTTGAATATTGATGAGTAATCTATGATAGGTGATTTATAAGTGTTATAATCACAGCTTTGTGTCCTAGCTAAGGTTGCAGACACTTGAGTCTTGCAACCACCCCTGCCTCTACCTCGGGTGAGACTTCATATGCTTCGCAGGTGTTGTCGAAAGGGCTGGTAGTTAGGGTTTCGTTGGTGTGTTGTTGTAGCGTTGAAACCTGGGTCTACCCCTATGCCAACAAATGGTTCCGTTGCCAGGACCTAAAACTATGATTGCTGGGAACTGAGTAGAAGAAGCTTTGTACAAAGATTCATCCTGGAATTGTGAAAGCTTTGTGCATGGATCTATGCCCTAGTGTGCAGTGATCCACTTTATCTGAAAAGCTCTATGTTGAATAAGAAGGGACAGATCTGAAGGAAAGAAGTCATATCTACAAGAAAAGAGGTTGATACTAAAGAAAATAAGTAAGATCTGTAAGCTCTGTGCTCCGATAAAGGTAAGAATAGTTAAAAGTTCTTAGATATGAAAGCTTTGTTCCCTGTAGAATTAAAATAAGTGAAAATTTTTGTTTCTAAAGTATGGATTTAGGTATTTTTGATAGATTTTTTCCTAGCTTGAAAACTAGGTCATTATTAGATGAAATAGCATTTGATATGAATAGATCTGATAATAATAATGAAAGATATGTTATACCTATGCATAGAAAGAATTTTTGGACTAACCAATGGATGCAGGATCCTAGAAAGAATTTTTTGCAGGCTATCCATTATGACCCTAGAAAGAAGTACACAAAAAGTTGGGGATCATTGAAGAGAAAGAGAGGCGTAACTCTTTGTTACAGTTGCAGAAGACTAGGAAATCTTGTTAAGGAATGCCCTGGGAGAAACTCTAGTTGCCTCTGTTGTAAGGCTATGGACGATGAAGTACTAGATTTTCCTAGAATAATTTCTAGACTTGAAAAGATGAATATGGAAAAAGAAAACCCTGAAGGAGATAAAGAGACTAAGATTATAGAAGAACCCCAGAAAGAATCAGAGATTATGTTGCTAAAAATGAAAGAAACCCTGGATGAACATAAAGATGTCAGTTTGTCAGAGATCTTCAAAGAAAAGGAGAAAATCGAAGTAAGAATAGGAGACTTCGACATTGAATGTTCTATGGATGAGGGAACACAGATGGAAAGTATGACAGAAAGTACTTGAGAAACCCTAGGAATGCCTGCTATTGTTCCTTCACTAGAAAAAATAGGGTTGTTTAAAGGAAAAATGGTAACCCTATGTGGCAGGATTACCCGGATAGCTATGAGTACCCATGGAGATTCGACAGAGGAAGAATTCAAATTTATTAAATTTATTGAGTATCATGCCCCATTTCCATCTTTGTTAGGTGATATCTAGATTGAAAAAAACCAGATCCGGAAAAAAGAAGAAAAGGAAGCCCTAGAACAAAAGAAGCAAGAAATCATGGAATTTATGACTAGAAGGATTGCCTACTTGATGGAAGAACAAGAGAAAAAATATAATCTATTGAAAACCAGGGACTTGGATGTTGAGGCTATAAGAGAATTAGAGGAACCACTGAAGACCGAAATACCTAATACATATGATGAAGGAGTATTACCCTTGGATTTGAAGAAAGAATCTCAGCATCACGAAGTGACTATGTTGAGAAAAGATAAGAATCATAATGAAAAAAGGATGACCGAGACGAAGCCCACTAGGAAGAAGGCTAGGAATCTAATTAAGAAGAGAGCCAAGATCAAAAATCTATAGAAGACTCTAGAGAAAACTTCATAGAGGGAGAAATCATAGGAATTGAGCTTCGTCGGGATATCAGAACAACGACATACGACACTTTGTCGTGGCAAAGAAATATAGTCATTGGACCGATATACCCGTTCGAATTTCACCCCGAATGGACATAAAAGAATTAAAGGATCACCACCAAACCGTTGGACCTTGCCATAATGGATGGATCAACATTCATGAAAGATTCATACCCGTTGCAAGAAAACCGTTGATGAATTTCCTATTTATCTCAGGGAAGTTGGTATGCAAGAATCGACCAAAAAAAGTATTTGGATTTGTAGTTGACCTTGCAGGAAAGTGCGCAGAGGGACTACAACTGAGCTGGGTGAAGTACCTGATGAATCAACTGGAGATTGACTGTAGAGAATCCCAGGATCAGGGGCATGAATTCCATTTTAGTTGGCTCCTCATACTGATCGCTTTTGTTGCATGGGAGCTACCGGAAGGCGCAACTTTCCTGGACCTTGATCCCTTTGAGCCACTAGCCATGAAGTTCAGTACATTATGGTACTTGAATGACATGAGCAAGCAATGGAAATCAAATTCCATTTTCCATGCTTACTATAACCAATTTAAAGAAGACATAAGGAGTGAACCTCGCATAACCCTGAACACTTTATAGCGATTCCAACCTCCGATAAAGTTAAGCGTGGACCGCCACTTTATATACCTAACCCCACATGCTAATGAGCACCAGGAACAACTTCAGTCCTATTATAAGCTGACATAAGAAGACCTGGAAGAGATTACCAAGGAATAGTCGACAAACCTCCTTGTTTTAGTAGACCCTACAGAAATGTCTGACATTGACAACCCTAGAACTGCGCAGGATACACCTGGGCCCAGTAATACAAAGAAAGAAAAGACGATGAAGAAGACTAAAGAAATCCAGGATGTTGACAGACTATCTATAAGGATGACTTCCATTACACCAGATGAAGAAGGTGATGATGAAGAAGGTACAAAAATTGAACAACAGAAAGTCGAAGTACCACCACCTAGGCTCAAACAAGACTCATCAAAGAAAATGAAGGTCTCACCTCTAAAATATTCCTCCAGAAAGAAACCAAGAACCCCTGTAACTAAGATGCAAACTTCCCTCACATTGGATGAMTTTGATTTCATTATTTTAGTGGTCAATGATGCTTCAAAGGAAATCATAGAGAAGAAGGAGGTGAAGCAGGAACAAATGTATAGCCAAATTGAGATCGTGCTCCAAGGAGTACAATAAGTAGTCCAGTCTAGATGAGMAATCTCTACTACACCTCTGTTAGAAGGAACAACAGAAGTGGGAGATGAAGCAGTTCARCTCCATAATATTGTTGATGTAGTTGAAGTATGCCTTAGAAATGCACAAGAAGAAAAAGCGTAGGTCACCCAGGCCCTMAAGAAAGCACAGGAGGAAATTATTGAACAACGTCAAGCCGTGCAACAAGAGAAGAATGCTCTCCAAGCAAAATTTGAAGAAGACAGAGTGAAGATCAAAAAAGAGAAAGAGAAGTTTCTCACAAAGTAGATAGGAATTGAAGAAGCAGTCAACAAAGAATTTCACTCCGTGACCATCTTAGAGCAGAAGTTCGAAGAGCCCATAGAGCGCCAAGTGATGAAGCTGGTTGAAGTTATTCAGCAACTTCAACAAAGGGTCGTGCAATTTGAGCATCAGACTCCACAAGAAGTGCACGACCAATGGTAATTGAATGCTCAAAGTGAAGTCAAGAGGATTAAAACACTTGTTGCAGAATGTAAACAACTAAGTAACAGAAGTACGCAGATATATGAACAACTATCTGAAGACCCATAGTTAAATAAACTGGAGTCCCAACTCTAGGAAGCAAAGTAGAACGCAAATACACTACAGGCATAGCTCAAGCTCCTGTCACCCATCGAGAGGATGAAGAGATCCCAGGAACAATGCACTACCCAAAAACTCTATCTTACCACACAGAACAAAGTGATGGAAGTCACCCAGAAACTCCAGCCGAGCCAAAACCATTTGTTGGCATAGGGGAAAACCTAGGGTTCAATGCTACAACAACACACCAACAAAACCCTAACTACCAACCCTTTTGGAAACACCTACAAAGAAGATCAAGTCTCACTCGAGGTAGAGGCAGGGGTGGTTGAAAGACTCGGGTGTTTGCAACCTTAGCTGGGACACAGATCTATGATTATAACACTTAGCAATCACCTAGCATAGATTACTCATCAATATTCAACCCTCATGATACTTTGAAGATAGCACAGAGCATCGCAGTATGTACATAGATCTAAGATAATTCATCACTTAGCCACAACAAGATAGATTAGATTTGACAGATCAAGCACTAAGCATCTTACATACCAGATATAATATTCACTCATATCTTAGAATAACAAAGCATAAATAGATCTATCTAAACACATCAAAGCACTTAGCAAAGGAAGAGACAAACACATGAGGCACATAGCACAACACATAGATTTACCGTGATTCACCCCCACCCTGGGGCTACTCCAACAAAGTCTTCTTATTTATTATCTTTAGTTAATCAGGTTACAACACAGAGCCATCCAAATCCCTCTTCGCATAGGACAGAAGATCTGCGCAGCTTGCTAGATCCTTCTTCCTTGCACTACAACACAAAGCCTTCTATAGTCTCTCACAGGGACTTTCACTCGGCTCTGCAAGTCTTACACAAAATGCACAAAGCCTTGAGCGCACAGATTCAAACCTTGGCACTTAGCCTATATCAAATAGATATATCATCCACTACTCCTCTATATGGCCTAGACATCTATATATAAAAACAAAATAGGCCTAAACATGGGTAAACCCATGGGTCGACATCCCAATCCCATTACACTATCCCCCAAAACCCAAAAAGGGGTCTAGCTTCCATGATTTTCGCTTCACGTTGCGCTCCATCTTTGACAAGTTGTCGAAGTCCCAAAAATGGTCAACTATGACCAAGTGTTCCTTAAAACTTGGTCAAGGGCCAACAACATAGTTGTCTGAGAGACATTTGTACAGAGTGTGTATTTGTAATTTGAACAGGCGCACATCACATGTGCACCTGTTTTTTCCACCCATGGACCCCCATGCGCGGCTTTATTCGTCACAACCGCACATCATGCACGAGAGAAGGAACTATACCTGCGCATCTCAGCATGGGTATATTTCCTTCTCCTATGCATTAGTGGACCCACCCCTAGAAAATACCATAGTATGGCCATCCGTATGACCCCTACCCAATAAATAGAAACTAACTACTATGCAAGAGGAGGGGACCACTAACCTGACTCTTGCAAATCTTGGATCAGTCGCTTCAAACTTCTATAATATCATAAACTTCTCCAAATACTCTCGTTAATTCACTATATAAGTGAGTACAAATGAGGTGGCACTGTGGGCCCCACAGCCATATATAGTCCCTTTTTCCAAACTTCCACGCTCAATTACAAGAGCTCATAGTCTATGTTTTCTGATCTATCTTCAGCCATAGGATCAGGGTCCTACCACCTACACAATCACATTCCCCAGGTCACCATATTCACTCGGCCCCAAGGGAGCATTTTTCTCACGTCATGTCCACATACGCATGCTCATGTTCAAAATTATCAAATAACTGTTATATGTTATTTATCTTCAGACATTTTTCACATCATGTATTTGGTTTTAATGTGTGCAGGTACTTGGCCATAACAAACCAGCGCAACCCCTTTCAGGTATATGATTGAGACTGGCATGTAATTATTCCCTCTGAATATCAATTGCATCTCCCAGTCACACCCTTCATCATTTTCCTTTAGGGTCCCTACATATGGCTCTATAGTATGGTCACGTCCACTGCAGTTTGGTACTGTCACCTGGTAGCACTCTCCCCCACATGATTTGTCCCATTCATAGTCCCCCTTGGCACTTTGACACTCATGCTTCTTTCACCCGCTAAGGATGGGAGTCCCGATAGTCTTATGCATTTCTGAGAATCAACCACATACTCCTTCTCATCATTTTTCTAGCTTTCCCAATGGACTCCCACATTATATCATCATGGTTTTATTTTTAATATGCCTCCACAGTATCATTAACCCTCCATTTCATCCAGAATTAGTTTTCCCATTTGCAAATTTCCTTCCATTCATTTACCTCATACAGAAACCCACCAATGGGTCCCCCACCCTTCATCAGTTCTCCATGCAACTTGTGCCCTCACAGGCCAAGCCATCTTGCACTGGGGCACCCATTTATGTATCTGTACACTCATCCCCAATTATTATTTATTTATTTGGTAATTGTAAAAATCCTTTGTTTCCATCATTTACATATCTTTTTATTGTCGCCCTTGGCGACCTTTTCTAGAAAAGAAAACCATCTCGCCCTTGGTTGGGGCATTAACTATCTTCTACTCATGTTGACATAATCCATAAACCCCGAGTATCCCACCATCCATGTACCCTTGATCTTTGAGTTTTTCCACTTTTTCATGCCTATGGAATAATTTAACCCCATGTCTAGTCATCCCCCTAATGCTAGATACAATTTCATGGTTGTTGCCAATCATCTTCATCTTGAATTCATACCCCCAACCAAGGGAATTCTTGAGTCTCACTTCATCTTGACTTCATTCATGTTCCCTGTCAGTTCCTGATCTTATCTAGTGGATTTCATAAATCCCTTTTCTTGTTGGAGTCGTGTCTCCCTTTCCGTTGACATCAACACAATTTCTAGAAGGGAAACAATATCTTGACTCTCATTACCTTTACAATGAGGAGTATTGGATGAAACAAAGAGAACCATCATTTTTCTTTGTTGTCATTGACCCCCATAACATTCGACTTCACCAAAATCTCATGTTACAGTGGGTCTTACTATGCGACTATTGCAATTTTTTTATACCAACCGAAGACCTCTGAAGTTGTAAGGCCATCAATGCCAATGAGTCATCGACACTTCTTACAGGTGTCCTTGCCTCCTTTTAGAGTATGTTCACCATCTTAATTTTCATCTTCCATTACCAAACCGCCCCGAAGGGCACTGCATTTATCTACATCAACATACAACCTTAGTTACTAGCTTATAGTTTAAGTTACATGACACGAGCATGGGGCATGCCTTCTTCATTTTTATATAGATTTTCTTTTCTCTCCCTAGAGAAAGGGTTGGGACCCACAATTTCCCCTCTCCCCCTGACAAGATCTCTCTTGCATTTCTTATCAGTACTCTTCACTACAATGGTACTCTCTATAAAAGAAACATTGATGTATTTCGGCTATACGTATGCCCCTAACTTCACACATCAGGGGTCATCTGTTATCACTTAAATTTCATCCGCAACATTGAGTGAAAATGGTTACATAAATAAAGAACTGCCAAATACCTATTAGTTCACCTGCAACAACAAAAATGCATTCCCAAGAGGCAAAAAATATACAACAGGACAAAAATTGACATGTGTTGAACCACTAAAGAAAGCTTGTGCACATTGCACGGGCCAAAGAAGCCCATAGAACAATGGTGAAGATATCCCTCCCAAGGAGGAAGAGGGGATCCATAAGTCCTCCTTTCTCTGTGGTGTTTTTCCAACTAATATAGTTATCCATTGGTGGAATAATATTGGTCGTTTGGTTGACTGATTTTGGTTCAAAGTTTCTTATGCATCCTAGTTTTATTTCCTTAGTTGTTGTTAGTTTATTTGCTTATTTATTTCATGTACTTGGATTATCTAACTCATGCACTAACCTTTGTCTTGTCTAGCAGGCCCAACTAGACTTGTAAGTTCCCTTGTTTTTCTCACCCAAGTAACAAAACAAACACAACAGGGGAGGCCAAGGATCTCATGGAGGAATTCTGTGAAAGGTCATCAACTTATGAAGAGCTGACACAAGATTAAGAAAACCCAAATATTTCCAAGTCAAGGAGGATAAAATACTTGCAGAGGTTATCTTATCTACAATATATCGAAGAATTCCCCTTATGTGGAAGGGTGTATAAAAAGGAAGTTGAGGCTCTACAAGATCATTCCAATCAAAGGAAACCACCCTAGGAATTAAAGGGAGAATACTTGAAGAGAGTGGAATTCTCCCTAGTGAAGAAGGCATAGAACTAGAAATGCTAAGGACATGGTCGAAGGATGCATCATCCTCAAACAGAAGAGTGGTATTGACCGAAGATTGCATCGACAATGCCACTTTCTTAGGCTTGTCACTCTCTAAGAGAAGAGTGGGATCAGACAAATATTTCTTCAACACAACCACTTATTCAATCGTTGGTTGAATAGAATGCGATACAACAAGTTCAATATATGCATCACCCCCAAAAACAGGAATGGTGTCGGTCAAATATTACATCGGCACGACCACTGGTTGAATAGGATGTGAGACAACAAGGTCAAGGTATGCATCATCCTCTAAAGGATGAGGGGTTTCATCTGAATATTGCATCAGCATGACTGTTGTATCAATCAAAGAAGGTTGGGAAGCCAAAGATGACTTAGAACCCTAAGGGCCCCTAGGAAAGGACCATGCTTCTTGTATTACAGCAGTAGCAGGGCACAAACAAGTAACATGATCTCCTTTGCAAAGCCTTCAAAATAACTTCATCTTACATCTTACACATCTAGGATTCTCAATCGTATGAATTCCCCAAGCATGACTTGCAGTGGTTGGTGACATGCTCCCAACATGACTTGCAGAGGCTAGTAGAAAATCCCCAACATGAATGGTAGAGGTTGGTGATGAATCCCCAACATGAATAGCAGAGGTTGGTGATGTATGTGTAGTGTGAATAGCGATGGCTAGACTTGTGCCCCAAGCATGACTTGTAGTGGCTGGTTGTTGATCTTCAACATAACTAACAAAGTTTTTTGATCCATATCCAACATGACTAATAGGGGTTGGTGATATAATGTCAGTATGTCGTTTACCCTCATAAGACACAGTCGAGGAAGGTAGGGTCCAAATATCACTAAAATAGGAATTGCAGAAAGGGATGGACCTTTCTATCGAAGCCAACCTACTAGACATGGCGTAAACGTGGTGGATCGGTGCCATGAAGTCAAAAGTACCCATAAAGGAAGAATACATTCTGACACCAAGTTTTTAGCTGAGAATTGTCAATCATGGGGATCGACGGTCCAACATGTGCATTGGGACTAGCATATGCAAAGGATAATTGGTCGATTTTCACAATCTTCCCTTCATGACGAAAAAAGAGAGTATAGAATATGGACGATACAATGACGACCATAACATAGGTCCAATTGTGTCCTAGTAACAAGTTATAATCAAGAGGGGCACTGACTACCTCAACCTCCACCTTTATTGTCTTCCCACGTAACTAGACTGGAAAGGAAGGAAGAATACCATGAGGGTGGAAGGAATGACCATAAAAATAGGTCAACATGTTCGATGATTTAGAAAGAGTGGGAGAACCAAGAGCTTTCCAACAAATCAGTGGCATCACACATGTAGCAACACCTTCATCAACAACTACACATTTGATGGTATACTTTGAGTACCCCACATGGATTTTGAATGCCACATGGTAAGGAAAGTGAGGCTTCACATCTGTGACGTCAAACTTGATAACTTTTGAGACACTAGATTCTAGAGCTCCTAACACAGATAGTAAGGCATTCCTCTATGAAGGACACATCTGGAGTACCTCCAAAGTCAAAATTTCATAAGGGTTTTGACCTAGGTCCTCAACAATAGAGTAATTATGGGTGGCTCTAGCATTTGGATTGTGGGTAGAGTGCTCAAGTACTCCTTTTAGAATATGAGGCGGTGGATTTGGTTTTTCAATATGTAAATTTATCTCCAGAGGAGGAGGAGGAGGAGATTCTAGACCAGGTCTGTGAAGAACTATAATCTCGATATCGAGTGGCTACATGAACTTTCGCATCAACCATATTGATGCACAAACAATCATCATCTTGCAACGATGGGTTTTGACTCCCACCGGATGCATTTGAGGAGCTCTAGGCCATGTAATAGTTATGTGGGAATGGATTTGTCATCTAGGCGGGTGGTAGAGATAATAGCCTCCCATCTTCCGCAATTTTGGGGCATAAATGAGTAAGGTGATCGTCTATGCAAATATTACAGAGAAATTTCACCTTGCGTCTTTCTCTCTTTCCCTCTCCATCATTATTATTCATCTTCTCACTATTACCATTATCCTTCAGTTTATTATTATTTTTCCCACCCTTACAATTATTATTATGTCCTCTCTTCTTATTCCCACCTGGTTGTTGGTTACGATTTGGGTCGTTTGACGATTGCATAGAATGTACATCTGCTGACTAAGTGGCATTGAAGGACACAGACAAAGTTGTCCCTCCTGCAAATTGGTTTAGAGACAACTCTTTCAAATGGCTTGTCACCAAGTTTGTGGATTTCACATCAATGGAGCCTACAATGCCATTGGCATGAGGTCTAGGATTTTTTCTAGGGACATAAGTTGGTCGTGGTGCATCTAAAATAATGTGGTATAATATCCCAAACTAAGCATATATAATATCTAACTGTTGTGCTTTGTAGATCACTTCTTCCTCAGTGGTAATCCTGGATGTAGAAACATCCTTCACGATAGGAGGCTGCAAAGACTTGAGAAACCATTCTAAAATAAAGGTTAGGGGTATGGAGGTGTTTTTCAACCTCTTATGTCTATGCCACTCCTGGATATGATCCAAGATATTAGTGGTTGTGTCCTGGTGAAAAGTCGAAAAAATTTCTAGGCCAACATTGTAACGAACTGACAATTGGAAGTGGTTAAGGAAGACCAACACTATCCGACTAAAGGTCCAATATGCCCACCTAGGTATCTTGATATACCATTTTGCAGCGACCCCAATGAGGTTGTGTTGAAATAATATTAACCGAATAGAATCGTCATTAAGGTAATTCGAGGAGCACCATAGGTGAAAGGTGGTGACGTGATCACCGAGATCCTCTCCATTATTACCTTTGAATGTTGGAATGTCCAAAGGAAGCTTGGTGGGGATGAGGGGCCATGTAGGATGATGAGACATAGGGTCATTCATCAAATTTGACAAGTATGGCAGATTAATCATGGCTAGAAAATGGAGACGAGGTTGCAACATCTCGCTCCAAGCTCCCTGAAAAGATTGTGTTTGAGGAACTGTAGTCCATTTAGGGTTATGGTAAACATCATGGCCTTGTACAGGATTGTAATACCCTCCTCTGGGATGATTCATAAAATTCTTATTGGGCATGATTTCAGTAGGAATGTTCTAATGGGGGTTATAAAAATTTCCCCCAGCCGGAGTGGATCCAGGTTGGGGGTTTCCCAAAGCGTGAAACTGACCTCCTCCAAGTGTGAATCCAAAGGATAGAGGTGGATTCGTCATTCCAAACATGTTGGTCAGAATCAACACCGAGGAGGTAGGGTGTAGGACAAAACTTGAGAAGAATAGTGTTCACTAGTTTGGTTGTTCCACCCAGAAGCAAGAGGATTAGACCCGGGGCTAAAAGCAGGAATGCCTCTCATATTAGGAGTCGTTTGAGGCATTTGAGAACCACCAAATTAAAATGGAGTATAAGGAGGTGTATTTACCCCAAGCCCAATGTTAGCATTAGGGCCAACAACTGGGATGGCATTCGAAAAATGTGAAGTAAAATTCATCATACCATAGGAAAAAGGACTAGAGGCCATAGCGATGGACTAAACATTATAGCCCAATGAGTGACCAAGAGACCCAAATGGGTTCAAGGCAAGATATTGAGCATTCACTATAGGATGGGAAATAGTAATGATAGGTGCCTCTGGCACTACAACCATGGTGGTTGCAGGAGTCAAAGGGGTTCCATTAACTATAGTAGGTGTGGGAGTCGAAGGGCTCCCAGTGTTTTGAGTAGTGGAATTAAAGAGAGTCCAATAAATTGGATTTGTAAGCCCATATTGTAATGTAATTTGGTATTTTGAGATGATGGAGAATAGTCATAATATATAAATAGGTCTTCAAGATGAAGTGAACTATGTCATCCATATAAATAAATTGAGTTCTTTTATTTTCTATTGTGTCATCTCATAAATCTACAAATTAATCATCATTTTATGAGATTTTGGATAAGAAGAACATCATCATTTTTCTTCAAATAACCTTAATACGATCAAGAATTTATTCTAAATCAAGTTAGATGCTATATGTATATTTTTAAAAGAATAAGTGGTGTCTAGGGTTTTTCAGATCAAGTGGTATCAATGCTATTTTTGATGTGTATTTGCAAGCTATTGGTGTGATGAGGTCAAATACTTAAGTTGGTGAATATTTTGAAGACTCTTATCAAGAGGAAAAAATAAATAAATCTCTCATGAAGTTGAGGCTACAAAATAATATTAATCGACAAATCCAAAAGGAAAATTATGAGTAAGGATACAATTGTGGGCTCTTGAGGAAGAGAAGTAGAGGCTGCGAGATCAACTGATATGTCATGAGGAATTCCATAAGGGTATTTTTCATGAGTTAGAAAGAAATTTTCAATTCAAGAAGCAAGTATCAGAACCATGAGAATCAATACAGTTGATTACTCCTTCCAAGAATTGAAGGAGGCTATGTGCACAACTCTTGTCTTGGCCCTTCCCAACTTCACAAATACTTTTGTCCTGGAATGTGATGCTTATGGGAAAGTAATTGGAGTGTTCCTCATGCAAGATGGAAATACTTTATCCTTCAATAGAAAACAACTTTCATAGTGACATCTTGGACAATCAATCTATGAAAATGAAATGCTTGCTATTATGCATGTTGTGGATCTCTGAAGACCTTATTTATTGGGGCAATGCTTCCAAATTAAAATAGACCATCAAAGCCTCAAGTATTTTTTGGAACAAGAAATTTCATCCCTAGAACAACAAAAATGGGTGACCAATCTATTTGGATATGATTATGAGATAATTTATAAGAAGGGAAAAGAAAATGTGGTGGGTGGCGCTCTTTCCAGGAAATATGAAGAAGAAGGATCCCTTTTTTCCCTCTCATTCATCGTACCAATTTGGCTCCAATTTGTTCGCTAGGAATGGATGCAAGACCCCAAAACTTCTCGACTGATCCAACAACTGCAAGACAATTCTCTAGTTTCTTCATTGTACTCTTGGCATAATGAATAGCTCCACTACAAATGTTATCTATATTTAATCAACCAATCACAACTTAAATCCACGATGTTGTCTGAGCTTCATGATTCACCCACAACGAGGCATTCAGGTTTTACCAAAACCTATGAAAGGGTATAACGGTATTTTTTCGGGGATGGTATGAAACAAGACGTCTACACCTTTGTGGTTGAATGTGATGTTTGTCAATGCAACAAGAGAGAAATTGTCAAAGCTTCAGACACACTACATCTGCTTTCAATTCCACCAGCTATTTGGAGGGACATTTCTATGGATTTCATTGTGTGCCTACCTAAATCAAGAAATAATTCATTCTTCATGGTGGTAGTTGATCATCTTTCCAAATATGCTCATTTATGTTCTATTCAACACCCATTCACCACATCCACAGTGGATCAAATTTTCATGGATCATATTTTCAAGCTTCATGGCATGCCTCATTATATTGTCTCTAACAAATATCCCACTTTCATAAACAATTTTTGGCAAGAATTATTTAGGATCCGGGGAACAAAATTGAATCTCAACACTTCCTATTGCCCCCAGACTGATGGGAAAACTGAAGTTGTCAACAAGTGTTTGGAAACATATTTGTAGTGTTTTTCATATGATATGAAAAATTAGTGGGCTAAGTGGTTACCCCTAGTTGAATGGTGGTATAACACATCTTACCATACAACTACTCGCGTCACTCCTTTTGAAGAAATATATGGAAAAAATCCACTTTCAGTTTTTGTATACATCCTATGTGTATATAAGGTTCAGGTGGTTGACCAAAACCTTACAGTTCGAGAGGATATTCTTTGTACCCTCAAAGATAATTTGGTAATCTATCAGAATAGCATGAAGTAACAAGAAGATCAAGGTCATTGTGAAAATCAATTTGTTTAAGGGACTAGGTGTTTCTCCAACTACAACCTTATAAGAAGGCTCCACTCAAGGATGAACATTGTTAGAAACTTACGCATAAATTTTATGGTCCTTATATAGTTCTCAAGCATGTGGAATGATCACCTACCAATTATCTTTTCCCAATCATTCTAAGATCCATCCTTTTTTCATGTCTCCTACTTAACGAAGGTGATTGGAACTAAGTGCCAAATTCAAACTAGTCTCCCTGAGTTGGATAAAGATAGATCCATTTGGTTGCAGCCACAAACTATCTTGGAGCAGTGTGAGCATTGTCTGCATCACCGCACCATCAAGAAAGTGTTAGTACAATGGAAAGATAAAACTCCAATAGATGCCACATGGGATCCAACTACAATTCTACAACAATTTCCTCATATCAATCCTTGAGGAAAATGATTTTTTTAAGGGGGAGGGCATGTTAGGGACCTAACCTCCCTAACCCCTCATATAGGTAGAACAATATATTTTCCTTGTAAGAAAGTCCAATATTAATAAGGCATATTAATAAGGAAGAAAAAGTGAAATGTAATAATACCTATTAGAATCTTCTGCTTCTAGAAGATATTCCTCTAGATTGTTGTTGTGATATATAGATTTAGTATAAATAGGAGTCGAGGGAATGTGAAGTCTTGTCTTGAGAATTATAGTAATAGAGCATTTCTCTACTGGAGGTTTCCCCCTCGAAGAGGCAAGTGAACATTATTTCCTATCAATAAAGTTATTATTTTGGTGTTTCAGTTTCATATATTGTGTTGTTTCATTGTTATTCTCTACAATATTTCTATTTCCTTCTATTATAATAGATCTTATACCTTACACAAGTTCAACAAATGTTTCCCCATCTGATGAGGGAAATCAATGCAATGGAGACCATTAATCCTAAGGGGGGGAGACTGATCCAGGTGGATATCAGTGGCCACTCACCTATTCCACTGGCTCAAAGAACATTTTCCATTTTGTTAGTTTTTGTTTTACAGTGTTTCGGTTCCTAAACTTCTGGGGCCATTTTGAGGCCCTAAACGATGTTTTTTGGGCTCGATAGCACCTAATAGATAACTATAATTAGATGTTGATTGAATGGAATATGTACTCCTTAGATATACCTTTCCAATGGTGTATCGAGTACCCCAAAGGGAGATCATATGAAAAATTTACGCCCTCGAGAAGTTGACGTATCAACTACCACCATCAGGGCCTATAAACGTTTTGGTGTTTCATCTCTTGGGGTTAGGGTTTTCTATATTTAGGGTTTTATCATTTATTTTTTTGTTAAAAATTCCTTTGGAGACTCATTTTACTCAACATCTTATGAATGAGCATAGTCGTCACATCTCTTCTTCAAGATAAGTTGTCACCATTAGATCAAGTTTGTTTGAGCCTGCATTTTTACAGTTTCAACAGGTTCTCTTTATTAATAGAAGTCAAGTTTTATTGTATATATATGTGTTTCTTTGTTATACATTTGTTTTTCATTTCATTCCATTTATAAATCTGGATCACTTGCATTTTGATATCTCCTTTAGAGAGTCTCTCCTCTAGAGCATGAAATGTCATGGAAGACAAGGAATTTTGCAATTCCTTCATGGATTTTTTTTATTTCTTCTTTATGTTCATCCATCTTATTTTTCATGAGTGAACTATTTTCATTCATCTTATTATCCATATTATTTTCCATTCCATCAATATTTCTTTTCATATTTTCATCCATCTTATGTTCCATTTGTTCTCTATTTTCAGTGATCCCCTTTTCCATCTGATGATAAATCTCTTTGATTTCATCTAGATTCATGGTTGATCTCTCTGAAGGTTTACCTGGTGAATTAAATTTTGGAATAGAATTTGGAGCAATGTGAGAAAACAATGGTTCACCTCTTTTTCCTTTTTATTAAAAATTTTGAATCACCAAAAACAAATATTGCAATAAAAAGCTATGCCAATTGTAGGTTATGTACCTTTCAAGCCCTTAATTTGGATTATTTCCTCTTGTCTGACCTTTCCTCTAATGTATATTTGAAATTTCGGCCCTTCTAAGTATAAAATTTTGGCCTGTAGCACTATGAAATTTCTTCTCTACAATGCCAAAGGTTTGACAAAAATTGGATGTGCCAAGTGAAAGTTAGTGTGACATTCCCAAACCTTGTTGATTTTTTTCCACTTGTCCAATATTTAATACTTGATTATGAAATTTGTAAAATATACAATATGGACTATCGTATTTAAAATGCAACTTTTCTTACATAATCTTGATCCTCGCTAAAGAAGATATGACTATTTTACCTAGAACACATGTTTGAGACTAGTTATAGGACTAGTCAAGAAACCCTAACTTTGACAAGGTATATCTCCAAATGTATAATGACCCAGAAGCTAAAATTTGAATCCCAGGTACCTTGAGATGACCTATAAATAGAATACAATTGTTTCTATATGAAACATCCCCCAAAAAAAGTTATAGATAAAATTCCAATATGACTAGCTTGAAGAAGCAAAACGATAGGATTGATGCTTTGATACCAAATTTTAGGATCCAATACCTTAAAAATGATAAAAAATCAATGAATATAGTCCACTTTGAGAAGGGGGAAACCTTATTTTACAATACATCCAATTCAAAATACAATATGAGATCTGATAATATGATCCTAAGACTAGGTCTCCTTGGTATACATATAGGATACAAAGGGTCCAATTATAATGAAAGTGTACCATGAAGGGTTCTAGCCAACATACAATTATAATACTATAAATATATTAATTCAATATCTAGGGATTAATAAGGGGTTTTGCACATAAAATGGGCCTTTTTTAGGTTTTAACAGAAAGTATCAACATTAGTAATGTTTGTAAGGATGCAATATGTCACAACATTTGAAAGTTTTCTAGGGCACAATAAACAAACATTGTCTTGGAGCTTCAAAACTTGGTAAGTTTCAAGGTGTCACAAAAGAAACATTTTTTGGTGTGATATATCATGAGAGAGGAAGGTCTTAAAAAATTCAATGTCTCATGGTGAATTTTTTTTTCTATGGAACATGTTGAATCCTCGTAAATTATCAAGTTTCATAATATATGACATTAGAAAGAGTTTTCTAGTGTGATACATCGCAAGAAATGAAAAATTTGAAGGGATCTAGATGTCAAAAACTTCTAAAACTTTTCAAGGTATTCCTAGGTTGTAGTGAAAGAAAAATTTAGTGAAATATGGTTTATCACACCTAAGAAAAATTTCTATGTGATACATCAATATAGAAGAAAAATGTTGCAGTATGTGATAAAGGGAATTCTCACAAGTTTTGAAGACTGCAAAAAGACAAAATTTTGAACTTATTTTCACAAGTTTTCTACTTCCCAAATATTTTCCTAATTGTAAGATAGGATAATGTAGCATATTTATTTTCATTGACACGTGATCCCTTCCCTTAGGATCATTTCCCCTTGACTATTTCATTTTCATCAGGTTAATCCATCGAACATATCCATACATACACATATAAAACAATATCATCATAATAAATATCATAAGTCATAAAACATATCATTGTTGGAAATGGTGTTATGGTGTTGGAATTGATGTCAAAGAGGGCCAAAATGATCAATGTTGATTATGGAAATGATTTCAAGAAGATCAATATAGTATTATCATTATATGTCTTTGAGATCCTAAAAGCCCAGGAAAAATAATGTAAGAAGTTGTGCAGAAGAAAATCATGATCACTATTGATCATGATAGGATCAACGGTGATCATATGACTTCAAAGATCATGAGAGATAGAATATAGAGAATCCATGTAAAAAAGGAGTAAGGAATTCATAAATAATTATTAAAATATCACGAGAAATAGCGATGAAACAGATCAGAAGAAAGAAACATTAATTGAAGCTCAAAAGGGAAAGCGTATTAACCCGATAGGGATCGAATTCCAAACATATCAACGATCCTGGTTTAGTCGGAATCCAAGGATAAACACAAAATATCAGAATATATGATGCATATGAGGCTGAGAAGAGATGACGAACAAGAGTCGTCCATTATCATTTTGGGACAGTCCAAGATTATCAGATTGAGTGGAAGTCAGAGGCTGGGAAGAATTAGATATAAACCGATAAATCTGAAGCAGGAGCTTCGGGAAGTTTTGCAACCATTAAGATCAATGAAGGACATGATTTGTTCGATCTAAGAAACATTTCAGGATTTATATTGATCATTGTTACACATTATTTTGGTCACTCTGGTGGTGTCTCTACAATTATGTGTTTAGGATCTCATAAGGACCTTTTTCCTGAGAAAAGTGATTGTTGTCTTCTTCCATAAAACATATTTTTAAGATGAGTTCGTGGGCTGACTATGTTGTAGGGTGTGAGAATCTTGATTCTCGCAGGCAACCCTATACCTAGCCTGCGAGGTGTTTGCAGTCTGCTCTATAGGTAGGGTGTGAACCTGTTTTAAAGCTTAAAAGGAAGAGGAATTTATGAAGGTTCTAGAAGAGGATTTTCTAGAAAATGAGTTGGCATTCGCATGATTGGAATCCTACTGACTTCTTAGATTTAGTGGGATCATACTCATCCCGTTAACCATCTCTCCTTCTCCTATATAATGAAGGGTTTCTCAAGGAATATGTTAAGAAAGATTGAATGGAGAATTGATGAAAGCATTATGTGAGGAACCTTGTTTGAATTGAAGCTTGAGGCCTCCATTTGTATATAAAGCCATACTGGATCTTCTTCATGAAAGTGTAGAGAAAGTGTGTGTGTTGGAACCAAGGACCCATGAAAGGAATATTGCTACATCAAGGTGATCTGGTTGTATCTTCTACTTTCATTTAATACAATATAGTGGCATGTCCCTTTCCCATAAAATTGCTTTTATTTTATTGTATAACTCCTTTATCATATGCATAGGTTGTCATTGAATATACTTCGCTATATTCACTTCGGTTGGTTTGTGTTATCTTGGACCTAATCTCACAAGAGCACCTCACAAGATCACCAGAGCGAAGTCCTAACAAAAAAGACTTAAGGAAGTGATATAAAGGTATGTCACTTGTTCCTTCTTGGTAGTAGATTTGATGATTACAACTTAGAGAAACAATCATGTCCTGTCCTGTTTTGTTCTAGATACAGGTGGATCTAGGGAGATCTGTTAGTGTCTGCATATACTAATTTATCCAGTAACAACCGTCCGGTCAAAATAAAATGGAAGGATAGGATAAGAAAGTGCTATAGTGGGAAAACCCCTCTATGGACTACACCAGGGTTCTAGAGTGCAGGTAGATCTAACCGTCTAAAGTCTCCTACTTTTTATCAACTATCCTGACATTACCCCATAATCTTACATAAAATACAAAGTACATGGATCTGGTAGGCATACCTTAAACTCTACGTCTGGTGTCGATCCCTTTGCGCTTAGTTGTTTCTCAACTGCAGATCTACTCCCAAGGATGACCTCCATTCACCAAAAGACAAACAAGAAACTACAAGCATGCATTCTACATATGGATTAGTGGGTTAGACATCACAACCAATAAATGTAAAAAAACCATAAATATTTAAGACATCATCTGGCAAGACGGAAAAAGTAATTCTTTATATTAATCTCACAAAATTCGTTTACAACATGAGACCAACACTGCTCCTCGAACTTAGTCTTGGTCTCCTCTATACCATGTAGCAACTGCTTCCATGTATTCTTCTCCTCTTCAGTTCTCTCTAGGGAAATGGAAAGGATTTGTAAAAGAGGAAAAAGGAATTATGGCTCAAACTCACAAGGTGGTTGAAAAATATTGGGGCAAAGGGGGAATACTAAAATGGGTAGAGTTTCTATGCTCTCATTATTATTCCTAGAATGGGGCCCCGACACCTTATTTTATAGGCCAAAAGAGATAGTAATAGTTGGGTTTATTGGCTATGGGCAGTCAAATGGTTAAGTAACGGCCTGGAAACCCATATCCCTTTTCAATTTTCATTTTTCATGATTTTTCATGAGTGTATGCAGGCTGTAGTGGTGAAAAAAGCATGTGTACGTGGGTAGTAGTGATGCAGGGCATGTACACCTTCAAAACAATGGTTTTTAGAAGATTTTTTCAGTGATGGATTAGAAAAGATAGCAAGTAAGGTGGCCTGATGCCAGATATGCATGTCTGGTGCAATTTAGGGTTATAACAGATGCCCCCTAATGTGTGAGGTTAGAATAGCATCTGATGGCCGAAATACATTACAAATATTCACCGATGTATGAAGCGAGTGAACCCAGAGACCATATTTCATGAGGTTCCATCTGCAAAAGAACAATTTGTCTCACCGAGGTGGGCATAACCATGCTTGGGATGAAATAGAATCATGGATGCCAATCAAATACACTGCAGATCCATGTCATATAAATATATAAATCGTAGCCGCGAGCAGTACACAATGGATCTACATCTCAAAATCAAAAGATATATATGTATAGTATCCATTTTCAAGAAGCCAATCACACCTGATGGCTAGAGATGAGGTCTTCAGAGCTCGAGCAACAACTTCAAAATATTCAAAACTTAGGTAGGAGTGTAATATCAGTGTATGACTTCGCTACCTAGAGGTCTTCGATGGCTCGTCGGGAACAAACAATAGGATCTCGATGATCAGGTAGAGAACTTCATTGATTTCAAACAAGGACTTGATTTGTCTTTTGGGGTGGTTGGGCATGAGGAAAAGAGACAAACTGCAGAAGGGACAATTCAAGTTTAGTAAAACATCCCTTGGACAAAAGGACAATAAAAGGTGAGACTCGGGTAGCATGTAATTGACATAAGTTCATGATGCAGGAGGCAATTCAAACTCTCCATATGTTTGGAAGGATAACCAAATGGAGGAGAACACAACTCTATGTAGTGAGAAAAAATTCCTAAGGTCGTATTGAATCATAGAGCTTGGCGAAAAAATGGAAGGATGTGCTTTTTCCAAGGGTGACTCATTGTGTTTTCAACAAAAAGAAAATACTTTTCCCTTCCTCTTTTTGGGGTATATTTGATTTTTTTGTATTTTTCAATAATTTTGGGAATCTTGAAAAACAAGAAAAGAATGCTACATTACAAAGGAGGAATGAGTGTCACAAACATACTATTTCCAAGCACAAGGAACACATTGATGCTCAAAGCCAAGGGACATATGCAGGAAAAGGACACTCAGGAAAAATCCTCCATGGGTCAAGGTGTCAAGATGTAGAGGCAAATTTTTACAAGACTTGCGTATAAGGCATGCTTCCGATGGTTCAGTTGAGAGCAACATGGAGTCAACATTAGGACAAATATGTAGGAATGCAAATGTGATTAAGAAGACACAATGATAACGTCCTTCGATGTAATTTTAACAAGCCCAGAGAAGGTAAGATCGGCGGTTTTTCATTTTTAGAGAGTCTAACAAAGCGTAAAAGGAGACTCCACTGGGGTACCTTTTTCGGAGGTAGTCTAGTCAGTTAGAAAAAGGGGTAAACTAGCACCAAACATGTGTCTATTCATAATCATTTTAATGAGTGTGACAAAGACAATATCACTCAACAATCTTTTCATATTTAAGGAGTCTGAAAAGAGCTTAACTATGGACTCCATAGGGGATGTTCTTCTGGACCAATTTAACGAGTGTGAAGAAACAAGGTCACTCGACCATCTTTTCAATTTTAGGGAGTCTGAAAAGAGATTAAATATGGACTCCATGGGGGTTCCTTTTTCGTAAATTTAGTCCCTCAGGCCCAAGAAAGGGTTAAATATATACCTGAGAATACTTTTCTAGAGAACGGAGGCTCCTAGAGTATACCTTTGTTTGTACAAATGACCATATGGACCGAAAAAGGGGTAAAATACTGTCAGACAGATGTGCCTTTGAATTTTAGTTTGGCGAGCATGAAGGGAAACAAGATCGCTCGACAATATTTTCATGTTTAGAGGGTCTGAAAAGGGCTTAAAAGAAGACCCATTGTTTTGGGGAGTCTCGAGGGTGAGGTAAAAAACAATAATGAATCATTCCAGTGAGGCTCAAACTTGTAATGTGGAACAACTAAAAAGGACTCTTGAGCCTATAATCATTAATGCCAGCATGGACACCAAAAATGAAACTAATATCTACCTAGGGCATCCATGTGAAGGTAGGCTCTACCACTAAATTACGTCACTTCTAGAGTAGGAGTGAGGGTTCTGTGTCACAATTCGGTGGGATCGATCTTATGGCAAAAAGAAAAAGACAACGAGATGCAGAAAGTTGAGGTGGAATCCTATCTTACATGCACAAAGTTGGAGAAACAACTTTTTACCAAAAGACCTTTAAAAATGACCCAACTCTCAAAAAAATTCCCAATACCCAAAGTAACGTGTATCGTAACATCCCCCAAGAAACTCAAGAACCATACTAAACGATTTTCAAGGTAGAAAAAATGACAAAAGTGTCCAAAAAATGACAAAAGGGGCTAAAAATTCTATAAATAGAAGTTGGCAGCTCATTATCACCATTGTTAATTGAGAATTGACAGAAAAGTCAAAACCACCCCTTTGCCAAAAGAGTTGATTCTAGGAGCTTCAGTGGACGAAACTAACTTCCGCTTAGACCAAGTAAGTCCAAACTAACCCTGCCTGCATTTCCATTCTTCCTTTTTGCGTTTATTGTTGTTTTTCAGGGGGGCGCTGACCTTTAAAGAGGTCAGACCTGTGTGTACACAGGCTGTCCAAGCACAGCCCATGTGTGCACACAGGAAGAAGATAACTTTCTTGCGTACACGTGCGATTGTCTCCAAGACAGCCCATGTACACCCTCTAATAAATGGAAAAAACTAAATAGGAAAGAGTTAAGTCTCCATGACTTTGTCATTTTGTAGGATGTATTTTCATTGGAGAGAGAGGGAGCATGAGGACATTGATTTTTTGGTCTCAGAAGACCCTTCTACTATTGTTTTTTTTTCACAATGTGGGTTGTTAGAATTCTTCTAGTGTCCGTTTATGAGGGCACAACCCAGGTTGTTGAATGCTTTGATAGCTTACTAGCATCATGATGCTAAGGCATTTATGCTTGAGGAGTAATATTTGACTCCAACGACTGAAGAAATTTACTTCTTGACTAGTCTCCCGAAGAGAGGGGATCCAGTTAACTTGTGTACTTTTCCCCCCAGGCCTCACAACATTGAGAAGTTTATTGGAATCCATTGCGAGGCTGGTACTGAGAAAGTAGGTTCTCAGGTTCCTATACAAAAGATCAACAACCTATCACTAAAAGTGATAGTTCTTCTCATTGGGTGGATCACTAGATCCGTGGCTTTACATCGGGCCTCCAGGGTACACATGAATTGTGTAGTACAATGCTTAAATGCAATTTTTTTTTACTATAGGAAAACCATGCTGGATTGCATGAAGAGATATATAACAGAGTGTCGGATATGGGAACACTGAAACTTTAGGTTTGGGACTATTTTATGTTCCTTTTTCTTCGAGAGGGTACCCAGTCTCAGTCCTCAAGAGATGATACAAGGGAACGAGGCCTCTCTCCCAGCATTATGCATATGGGTGGCATTATTTCCGTGACAGGGGGGAGGTAGGACCATCAAGGCCTTCGATGATAAATGTTTTCACTGGTGGTCTCGATAGATTCCATCTATAGAGGACTACCCCTTTGTCGGGATCAATTTTTTTAGAGATCATGACATCCCTGTACCTCCCAGAGCGGAGCGAGGAGAGATAGGTATGCTTGTTTTTCAAAGTTACTTAATTTTTATTTATTTTTATAAATATCATTTTTATGTGTACCATATTATTTGACAACTATGTATCTGTTATGTACAGATGTGGGACCAGTGCATCCATCAGACTTTTTGAGCACTAGGTAGCATCCTCAACCAAAGTCAGGACCAGCTGCAGCCGCTAGACCAACAACAGTAGAAAGGGGTCCTCTAGCCAAAGAAGTCGAGAGAGTATTGAGATGGGTGGAGAGGAACCTCACCATGCTCAATCGTACAGTCCCTATGGCGGAGATCAAGGATTTGCCACCATCAATGCAACCTCATTTATTTGGAGTTCCACGGACCTAGGTCCAACTTTTTCGATGTTTGGAGAACGTCTTTTTTCACTATGGCAGGGCCAACAGGCCCCACCATTAGCTAGGATGGACTACTTACATGCCGAGAGAAATTTTTGTATATTTTTGAGGGCATAAGCCACGTGACTCTTACTGGACATATTTTTGAGGCGCTTTCACCCACCCATGTACTCTTATATTTTTTATATTTACATACATATTTACATCTTTTTACGTCTTATGGACTAAATCTATTTTACATGTGTGTGTGTGTGTGTGTTTTCTTACATGTGTGCAATATGCCAATCTAATACATGATTAGCTAGAGTGTCTATGATTTGATTCAATATCCTAGGAACATGGATATACGTAATGTAATCAAAGATTCGTTCTAAGAGACGTACCTTAAGGAACCATCAGTGTAGAGTAGGATCATAAACACGGTAAACCCCATTTAACTGCGACACAACCATCTGAGCATCTAAGTAGACTCGGAGGTGAGAGATGCCATGCAACAAAGCATCATGAAGCAACTCTAAAACTGTGTTGTATTCGGTGATATTGTTTGTTGCATCACCTAAATAGATACCTCCTGAAGATAGAAACTGGACCTGAGGTGTGAGAATCACCCAAGATGTGGAAGAAAGCCTTTAAGTGTGTCGGCTAGTTCCATCTAAAAACCCAACAAACACCTTTGATTCATTTGACTTCTGCCATAATGAAAAAGATGACATAAAAAATGACACGTCCATAAAACAAAAAAGACGAAAACTAAAAAGAAAATGTATAAGAACTATACATATGTACAAGAAGTCACCCAAGGTGACCCACCTATGAGTAATACTTCTTGAGGTAGAGCCCATTTCTAGGCTCCGCCAAAGAATTTCCATAAAATTCCACCAGACGATAAGCACCCTTCTTTAGAACCTCCTTCACAATGAAAGGTACGAACCACATGGGTTTGAACTTGCCTACCCCTAGGGGATCCTTATCTTGGTCATAGACTAGGACAAGGTCACCTTCAGAGAAAATATGAGGACGAATGGAACAATCATACTGACACTTGACTTTTAGTTTGTGATCCTTGTTAGCCAAGGTTGCATCCTGATGCTTCTCATCGAGCTACTCTAGATATAATAAACACTCTTCAAGTAGTGAAGTGTCTGGAAATAACTTTAGAGAGGGGATCTGGCACTCTATAGGCAAGACTACTTCCAGCCTGTAAATGAGTTGAAAAGGTGAGAAACTAGTTGCAGTCTTAATAGACGTTTGGTAGGCCCATAATGTCAAGTACAACATCAAATGCCAATTTGACTTAGCCAAATTGATCGTTCATTGTAGAATAGTCTTAAGGGATTTATTCACAGCTTCCACCTGACCATTTTCTTATGGGCAGTAGGGTGATGAATGTTCTTGCCTCAAGCCAATATTTGACGTTAACTCAGACATCATTTTATTCTAAAAGTGACTTCCATGGTCAGTGACAATCTCTCTCAGGACGTCGAACCTTGCTATTATCTGGTTAAACAAAAAGAGAGTTGTTGTCTCACCATCATATTTGAACATTGGCATAGCCTCGACCCACTTCGTGAAGTAGTCTACTACTACGATGATATAATGGTGACCCCTTCCTGCAGGGGATTTGCATGTAGTGTTATCAATCCCCCACTTGGCGAAGGGACCAACTGTGATGACGGGAAACATGGGAGAGGGGTGTGTCGTCATATTTCGAGATAATCTCTGACACGAGTGGCACTTCTTGACCGATTCAACACAATATTTCATTAATGTCGGCCAAAAGTAACCGGCTCATAGAATATTTTGGGTTGTTGCCAACCCAGATAGATGACCACCACATGCTCCATTATGGAAATCGTTAAACACAAATTCTTCTTCTTCATGAGTGACACCCGAGAGGGAAGCAATCTACACATCAACGATACAGAGTGTCCTCGAGTATGAGACAGTTCTTGTCCTGATGGCGTATATGATGAAGCTCATCATGAGAACCAGAGGTGGGGAACTTCAAAGTCTATAGATAGACTATTATATCTCCGTACCAGGGGTCTGAAGATGCGATCAAAAACCTATCTCCTTTAATAGGTGATTCCTTAGGTGTAACATCACCTGATTTGACCGGAAGTTTCAAGATGAGTTCTGTGAAGATCAACGACTTTTTGGATTTCTCTAAGACAAAATCCAAGTCGAATTCCTGGAAAATGACTATCCATATACTGATATTTCCATCTATTACACGTCGTCTCAACATGTATTGAAACAAATTCACAATGGCAATGACAATGGTCTTGCAAAACTAAATGTAATGACGAAACCGCTGGACAACATGAACTATTGCCAACGCAAGTTTTTCAACATGGAAATAGTTGAGTTCTAGTCCAACTAGGCCTCGACTCAATTAATAAATCATGTATTTTGAGAGAAAATCATCCTCCTGAACCAAGAACATACCGTTGGTTGACTCTGCAATGACCAAGTACAATAAGAAATCTTTATTATAGTTGGGTGGCTGAAGAAGAGGGGTAGATGTGAGGGTGCATTTCAACACTTTGAAAGAGCATTGAGCAACTTTATCCCAATGAAAATGAACATCCTTCTTCAGTAAACACATGAAACCCTTTGTGATCTTGGCATAGTTTGCAATGAAACACCGTAAAAAAATCGCTTTTCCCTGTAAACTTTGAAGTTGACGGATTGTGCATGGGGGAGGCAACTGAACTATCACCTCAAACTTTAGAGGATCGATCATGATCCCTGTTGTCAAAACTATGAAACCAAGAAGATGACCTGAGGTTACGCAAAAAACTTCATTTGTTTGGATTCAAGCGAATCCAGTAGTAGCGACATTGTTCAAAGATAAGTTGGAGGTGTACGGGATGATTAGCTCTCTTACGACATCGTGATGCTAAATCATCGAGATAAGCCTCAACTATATGTTTGAGGTCATGGAAAGAAAAAGACATGGCCTTGCTGAAAAGCCACTCCAACATTTTTTAGACCAAAAGGAATCTTTCGATAAGCGAATGTACCACAAGGAGAAATGAAAGTGGTTTTGTGTTGGTCTTCAGGCTTGATCTGTATCTGATTGTATCCCAAAAAACCATCCATGAAAGAAAAGGCCTCACAACCTGTGCATTCATTAACTATCTGGTCAATAAATGGCGTGGGGAAATTATCCTTTGGACAAGCCTTGTTCAAATCATGGAAGTTTGTACATACGTGAATCGTACCCTATTTTTTGTTGACTGACATAGGATTTGACACCCATTGAGTCAATTGGACAGGGTAGATGAAACCAACTCTGAGTAGTTTCTCTAATTCAACCTTAATAGCTGTTTCTTTCTTCAGATTAACTAGATGAAGCTTATGCCAGACCAACTTGGCATCAAGATATATCGTGATTTCATGTTCAACGACTCTTGGATCTATGCCTGGCATTTTCTCATAAGACCAGGAAAACACATCGCGAAATTCTTTAAATAAATCTGTGTAGATTTGAATCTCCTCTAGGGAGAAGTCCGCTCCTACGAAGATATTCTCCACAATGCCAGGGGTTCTGGAGATATCAATAGGTATCCTTTTAGTGATGGTTTCCATATTTCCTTCAGCATAAATAGCGTGCGTAGCCAAGGGATTCATATGACAAGACTTATCTCTAGTCATAGTCAGAGTGAATTCTCCTACTTCAATTCTTCTAAACTCTGGGAGAAAATAAGATATGTGAAGGAGATCATCCCAAGGTCTATCCGAACTAGTCATTTCCTCAATAATCGCCTCATTTGAGGGCAAGACCAAGTCTAAAAAATCACTATCGATGTGGTAACTTTGAGCCCAAATAGGCTTGAGAACCGGATCTAACTCTTGTGCGGGAGTCAGATCGGGGTCAATGGAAGCTTACTGGACTATAGAGTACACAAATTCTTCCACAGACAAAGGAATGGCCATGCCATGGTGCCCTGTCCCTTCCATTGTAGCTGACGGGGAAGGAATATTCCATGGATCGTTCAATTAAGTCATTCGACATGATGAGATTTGAAAGATTTCAACCCTATGCTGGTTGGGGATAGCCGATATGTACTGGAAATTGTTGATCGAAGGCGGGTAATCAAAAGTACCCACCAAAGGTGGGCACAAACCAACCCCTATGTTGATGATGCCTAGCTGGGGGTTATCAATCATCGGGACAGTGGATACCCCCGATGAAGGGTCAGGATAGGAGAAGGATAACTGATCAATGGACACGATCAGGCCCTCACATGGAAATAACAAAAATTGAAAAACTATCGTGACCACTACTTGTATAGCATAAGTCCAACTCCTTCCTAAAAAGAGATCATAGTCGAGAGATGCATCAACCACTTCAACCTCAATGCCCCTGGTCTTCCCCCCTAACTGCACAGGGAAAGAGGGGATGATTCCATGTGGTTAGAACAAATGATAATCAAAAGCAATAATAAGAGTAGGTGATAGAGACAAAATGGGTTGGACAATGGCCTTCCAATACGCCAAATACATCATTCATGTCGAGGCACCCTCATCAACCACTGTGCGGAAAATGTTCGAGGTAAAAGTTTTTGTGGTGTAATCCACTACTATTTGAAACTCTACATGGTAAGGAAGACGAGGTTTTAAGTCAGTCATGTCAAGCATGATTGTTCTCAGATTACAAGTCTTAACAGATCCTAAGGAAGCTAACAGAGATTTTCTCTAGCAAGGGAAACTTGGGAGGACTTCCAAGAAGACATTGCACAAGGGGTTTGTGACAAATCCTCCACCATAGAGTAGTTCTGGGTGGCCCTTGCATTTGTGTTGTGGGAAGATTTATTGAACACACCTTTGGGGATGTGTGTCATTGTTTCTCCCAATGTCTTCTCAATTTGGAGAGGAAGAGGTGGGTTTTCAGCTTCTTTACCCTTCTCAGAGGTGTTTGGAATTCCATAGTCGCGTGTCCTAGTTTTTATGTCAATTCTACCTTTCATCATGTACACAATCACAGATGAAGGATTACTCAAAGATGGAGGGGGTACCTGACTGCCCCATTCCATGCTCGAAGAGGCTTGAGTTAAATTTTATCCATGTGGAAATGGATTTGTTAACACGACAGGCTGTTGTTGTGCCAATAACTTCTAGGCCTCCGCAAGCCGAGGGAACTGGTGAGTCAGATGGTATTCTGTGCAAAGATTACATGGATACTTCGACTTCTTCTTTTCTGTGTTACCCCCGCCAACATTATTGGTAGGTTTCTTATCCCCCTTACCCTTCTTTCTTTGTTTCTTATTTTCGTCAGGCTGCTGGGTGGCCTTCGGGTTTGTCGATTGCACACTATGTACATCCAACGTTTGAGTAGGGGGAGTAGTCGAACTAGTGGTTTGGCTGGCCACTGTTTGTTGTATAGACAATTGCTGCAATTGAATTGACAACTGATCAATGAGATTTGTTTGTGTTGAACCAACAATACCATCGACATGTGGTCCAGATATCTATCTAGTCTTGTCAAGTATCAACCACAGTGCATCTAGCAAAACTTCGTAAAGTAAACTAGACTAAGAGTAAATCAGCTCTAGTTGTTGAGCTCTCATTATCACTTCTTCTTCTGAAAAGACCCCCGAGGTTGCAATGTATTTAGATAACTGGGCTATCAAATACTTAAGGAACCACTCAAGTAGGAATGATGGTAGGATTGGTACTTTTATCAAACTCTTCCAGTGTCTCCATTCTCGGATGTGATCTAAGATATGGTTCTCTTTTGTCTACTCAAAGTTGGCCAGCAATTCGGTGTTGGTGTCATATTTCACAAGTAATTGAAAATGGTTTAAGAAATACATGGCCAATTTGTTGAAGGAAGAGTATCTTGAGTGGTCGAGCTCGAAGTAACATTTTGCAGCACTCCCTATGAATGCATTGAAACAAACACAACTGGATGGAGTCGTCTCTCAAGGATTTGGATGAGCACCATAAGTGGGAAGTAGTCACATGATTGCCTAGATATTCATTAGTCTTGGCCTCAAAATTTGGAATGTCCGAAGGAAAGTTGTTTGGCATAGGAGGCTAATGCATATTGTGACAGATGGGGTCATTTAATAACCTTGACAAGTTTAGCAACTGCAGATTTTCTAGAAATATTAATTTGGGCTGTTGATTGTAACCAGGGAAAAAGGAGCCTAGAGTTTGGCTGGCACCAGGTTGCCAGGAAAAGTTAGGATTCTAGACAGGGTTCTGGTAATAACCATGGTCGTGACCAGTGTATGGATTATGTGCTTGTTGAGACATCATTGGTTGACTCCCATAATAGGACGTAAAGGGCTAGGCTTGCATCGCATTACAAGGATTTTGGGAAGGGTTTCCCCCTACCGATCTGATGGACATAGGTCCTGAGCCTTGGTCGAGGTTCCATTGGCTATGGAAGGGGTTTCCTATGGTTGGCATCCCTAAAAGGGGAACTGATCCCTACCATGGATTCCAAATTCCTTGTGAGGAAGGAATTCCTAAGTTTCCCCATGTGCAGGTATAGTACCCTACATAGGATTTTGTATTCCATAAACGAGGTTTCCCCCGGACGCCATGGCAGCTAACGAGAAAGCGTTGTTACCAAAAACATCAAACAAAGAGAGAGGTGTTGAACCTATCGACATGCTATAAGAAGGAATTCCTTGACTAGCTGCTCCAAAGGAACTATAGTTTACGTTCGGCCCGACGGAGTGTTGGTGAGCACTGCCAAGCGAAGGGGACGAAGGAGGTATATGACCTGATCCACAAGGGAAAGCATTATAGGAAGATGAAGTTTCCCCTATGGATCCTTACAGAGGACTATTAGAGCTCCCTTCCCCCAAACCTAAATTCTGTAGAGTTAAGTAGGAAAGGACAGAGTTAGTATCAAAGCCAGGCATCTCGCATGAGAATGAAGGGCCTGTCACACTCTGGGTGAAGGGAGTAGTGATCATCACCATAGATAGAATCAGGCCATTTCTTAAGGTAGATACGGTCAAGACCATGGTGGTTCAGACTGAAAATGGTTGGTTAGGAGGTGGAAAACACCTTGTAGTTAAATCCATAGAGGGAATATGAGGATTCCCTGAAAAATTAGCAACATTTGTCTCAATCGTTACTTGTGACACTACCTGATGCTCATAAGGTTTATCCTGTACGATGATGGGCATCTATAGATTAGTTATCAGAGGGTTATACGGACCTATATCTTCCACTCCAAGGTCGGAAATGGTTGGTTCCAATGGAATCAAATGTTCTCCTCTCGGAGATGGGTCGGGCTCAGTTTCCTGTGGCCCGGTCACCTCAAAAGACCCTTGCTAGTCTAGTCTTCATCTTAGTGGTGGTGGGGGTGGCTCTATATTAATCCATATGACACACTAGGTATTTCTATTAATGTTAAATATCAACACACACTAGAAAAATCTCCTATGAGATAAGACAAGCAGATCACTAGCTAGTTGGAAGAACAGTTACACCAACCAACACTAGAGAAACTTACCAGTGCAAGTGAAACTCGAATATGGAAGAACCCTCTGGGTATAATCTGCAAAGAATGGCCCAATGTCTACCCTAGTTAATGTGGTATACCCCCACAGTCACCTGTGTAATTCACTAAAATGAAGGCAACTAGGTTTCCAGCGTGCAAACAGTCACCAGGCGGGTACATTCGACAATTGAGTGGACCACAATGAGCAAGGTATCAAGCCCAAAACCTATCAAGGGTATCGAAATCAATTTTTCTGGAATACGAATGAGGACCTCTAATGGATTCAACACCCATGAAGCTCCATGGAAAATGCGATCAATGGAATCCCAAGATAATCTCTCTATATGTGTTCCCCACTATGCTTGGTCCATCTTTGGAGGGGTTATATCTGCTACCTTTCTGCACGTGACCTCATGTTTAGCCCCTATGTTAGAGGGGGGTCAGGGATAAATTTCACGGTTACTGGACTTTCAAGCACTCCCTAGCATAGACTCTTATGTTTTTTTTTGTATCCTTGAAGAGTTTCCTCTAGAATCCTAAATCAAGTCTCTAGCCTAGACTGCATTGATGGACCCTACAAACACAAATTCTAATAACTTTTAATTAAGCGTTAATTTTAATGGTTTTCTTAATTCAAAAGGAATGGAAGTGAAACCAGTGATGTTCTTTAAGAGATGAAATAGAAGATCATAAGATGAAACTGAAAAAAAACTACTCCTTCACAAATAAAGATTTGCCAAATTAAGACTCTTTCACCAAAATTTTCGTAACTATGTTTCTCAGATCTTTGAAAATAAAAACTTAAAACAATATTTCCCTCTACTACGAGCTACTTAATGTCCTAATAATTCAAGTAAAGAACTTAAGAAAACTTTATTCTTCCTTGGTAAATGAAATAACTAACCTAAACTACTTTACCAAACAAAGAAATGAAAGATTTTTTTTTATTGTTTTATGCTTCAAAACAAGAAATTTGAAAATGAATTATTTTCTTTTCTTCTAAAGAAAAAAAGGGAAAAATGACGACAAGTCAATACCAAGAAATGACTTCTGGCCCAATCATAGATCGCAAGGAGTCACTGACAATACCAAACAGGTAGATCGAAACAGACTCACAAACTTGTCTAAAAACTCTATTAAATAAAACATAAGAAATCTTTTGATGAAAATAAAGTTATGCTGAGGTCAGACCTAGGCTACAGACTAGGGATAGATCAAGAAAACCCCTGAGAAGTGTGAATTCTGATAGGGAAGAGGTTGACTACCTCTTCTAAGAAAACATTTCTCAACATAGGCATGCTACTGACACTTCAGGAGCCTTTGTATGTACGTGGGTTGTCCAAAGGTAGGGAAACTATGTACGTGTGCAGGCCCACTACAGGCCGCATACACCTCTGCAACTTCTGGAAAAAAATGAAAACCAACAGTCAAGCACAAGCAGGGAGTACTGGTATAGAAGACCATAATCCCTTAAAAACACAGAATCTTACAGAAACTCAAAAAATAGTAAATAAACGGATTCAAAATCACCCGAAAGAATATCCCCAAAGACCTTAGAGGCTTCTCCAGTATGGTCGCCAATTATTCTATAGCGAGAATACCCCTCTACAGACTACACCAAGGTTCTAAAGTGCAGGTAGAGCTAACCGTCTAAAGTCTCCTACTTTTTATCAACTATCCCGACATTACCCCACAATCATACATAAAAGACAAACTATAGGGATCCAGTAGGCATACCTTAAACTCTGTGTCTGGTGTCGATCCCTTTGTGCTTAGTTTTTTCTTGACTGCACATCTCCTCCCAAGGATGACCTGCATTCACCAAAAGACAAACAAGAAACTATAAGCATGCATTCTACATATGGATTAGTGGGTTAGACATCACAACCAAGAAATGTAAACAAATCATAAATATTTAATACGTCATTTGGCGGGATGGAAAAAGTATTTCTTTATATTAATCTCACAAAATTCGTTTACAACATGAGATCGACACTACTCCTCGAACTTGGTCCTGGGATCCTCTTCACCATGCACCAAATACTTCCATGTATTATTCTCCTCTTCAGTTTTCTCTAAGGAAATGGCAAGGATTTGAAAAAGAGGAAAAAGGAATTATGGCTCAAACTCACAAGGTGGTTGCAAAATATTGGGACAAAGGGGGAATACTAAAATGGGCAGAGTTTTTATGCTCTTGTGATTCTTCCTGGAATGGGGCCCCACCACCATCTTTTATAGGTCAAAAGAGATAGTAATGGTTGGGGTGACTGGATATGGGTAGTCAAATGGTTAAGTAATGGCCCAGAAACCCGTATCTCGTTTCAATTTTCATTTTTCGCGATTTTGCATGAGTGTACGCATGTTGTAGTGGTGAAACAAGCCTGTGTATGCGGGTAGTAGTGGTGTAGGGCACATACACCTTCAAAACAATGATTTTTTGAAGAGTTGTTCAGTGATGGCTTGGAAAAGATAGCAAGTAAGGTGGCCTGATGTCAAGTATGCATATCTGGTGCAATTTAGAGTTATAACAGCAAGGCCATAGGCCCAAGATCCAAAATAGCCTAAATCTCGACAACCGTTTGATCGTGTTAAGATTTTTGTATCAAAGAAGGATCGTTAGATGAATTCAAGTTACTCGAGGTTTATTCAGGGAATATCACTACAGGAAAATTGGGAAGTGGGAAAAGTGAATAACCCGAAGTCCCGAAGGCCGAAATGAATCTAGATCATTGATATAGAATTGATCTGTTGGCTTTCGGAAGTCACTCCTGGATTGCTAGCAGGAGCAGAGCCCGAAGCCCATCAGATTTAATGTCACGGTTTGTTTTAAAGGGTGATCAAATGGAGGAAGACTCC
>ML802638.1:640333-655986 GCA_009831015.1 Picea engelmannii | reverse complement strand
TTTTATATTTAATTAATCTATAATACTATTATAATATTATGATCTTATGGAAAGAAAAATAAGAGATTAATTGAAATTATTAATTTTCTTCCTTGTTTAGAAAGGTGCTCTACAACTTAGTATGGGAGAGATGTCCATATCACATAACGCATTAAAATAATAATATTAAATCCACAAAATAATAAATTAATAATAAAAAAAACTAAAATATATATAAATAAAAAACATATATAAACAACAAGTCACCTCAATTCAATATGGGGAGATGTTCATGTAACATAAAGTATTAAAATAATAAGTTTATGTAACATAACATATTAAAATAATAATATAACATTAAAATACTTAAAAATTAATGAAAATAATATATAATAATAAAAAATTATATGGGCTCCATTATATGATGATGATTAACTTCCACTAAGACTGAATTGGTCTATTGGACCTTAAGAGGGTAAGTGATTAGTTGTGATTCTTTAGAATTTTCTTTCTATGATCGAAAAATATTAAGAGAAGCTTTTGAAGATCACCATACTTTTGATGAGTTAAGAGGTTAGGAAGGTTGGTAGTGTGATAAATATTTTGAAAATGAGATCTAATATGGGTATAGGCTGGACAATGAGAAATTGCTTTTTATCTTCAACATTCTTAGTGTCACAAAGGTGACACACTCTTTCATCCCATGACGTTTTATGAATTGACCAATGCTCAGTTTCACTATGGAGCTCATGAGAATTTGTTCTTATCTTGGCAATGATTATTTTTTTCTTTACACTTGGCAAAACAGATAGATAATTTTTATCTTCTAGATTATGGTTGATTACATCTTTATAATACCTTAATTTTCTTTTTTCCTCTAACTCTTTATCACACCACATTTTCTCCTTAAATTTTGATTTGACATTTTTTTTAATAGTATCTTTATCCTGCAAAATGGTTTATTCCATGATTCCCCAATAGTTTAGCCAAGACCGTCTTTATGTCATCCTCGCTTGAGTCGATGGTGTTTATGACTTAATTTTAAAGAAATTTTAGGTAGCCTCTTATCTTCCATGTTGTTTAACTTGTTATTATACATTAGGTATCTAGTCATAGCCATGCTTTGAATGGCAGAGAGACTTGTTTCTAAGAGGAGGATGGGATAGGGCGTATTTCCTTTAATTTTGAGATTATAGGTTATAAAATTCTTTTCTATTTTCTCTATATTTCTCCATGATTCACGAGAGATACTACAACCCCAAACTTCACATCCACAAAGAATAACAAGTGTAACAAGAGTCTCAAAGAGGAGTTTCTTCTTATCCCAACTTCAAAGATCAGTTGATTTACAATTGTTTTCAAGCCCATAATAAGCTTTTCATCCCCCAATAATGTTTTTCTCAATGCTATAATAGCAATTGAGCTTGTGGTGAATATAAATTCCAAGATATTTGTATGAATTCACTTCCTCCAAGTTGTTGTCATATACAAAGGTATCATAAGGAATCTTATTGGATTTAATAATCATGAACTTAGTCTTATCAGTTTTAACAGTCATACCCATATTGGAATAAAAATCCTTGAGGATTCTTAGTTGGTTTTCAAGATCATGGGAACTCCTTTCCATACGAACGATATCATCAACATAAAGAAGAAGATCGATGACTTTACCAATCAGAGTAGGGCCGACACAACTTGCTTTTTCCAAGCATTCTTCTAACATGTCAATGTATATGCCAAAAAGAGTAGGGGATCATAATAATTACTTTATATTGATATATAATTATTATTTTAATATATTTAAAAAATAAAATATTTTAATATATTTAAAATATATTAAAATATTAAAAAATATGTATTGGTTTGAATTTGTTTTGTATGGATTTGTCTTATTTTGAATTAATAGATTACTAAAACAATGCATTTGAGTTTGTCATATATTAAAAAATATATTAATATATTTTATAATATTCAATTTTATAATATTTTAATATTAATGTTTTAAATCAACAAATATCTATTTTAACTCTAGATCTTTAGAGGTAAAAACATTTTTTTAGGATTCAAAACTTAAGAAAAAATTAAAGATTTGCATCTTGAGAAATTTGATATGTGTGGATACTTGATAGATCCAAAGTTAAAATGGATCTATCCTAATAATATTATTTAATTCAATTCAATAGAACTTAAAATTTACCATTTATATGAATATAAATATATAATTCATATAAATATATAAAAGTCTAATTATGATTATGATTTATATTTATAGTGTAATAATGTTTTGTGTAAATACAATATTTTATTTATTTATGTACTATATATATATATATATATATATATATATTTCTGAGTTTGACTTTTATATTTAATTAACATATAATATTATTAAAATATTATTATCTAAATATAATAATATTTTATGTAAATATAAGTCCTCGAGGTGTAGGACACTAGGTGCTCTGTGATGTTAAGGTGCTTAGTGATGTTAAAGTTACCGGTTCGAAACCTGTGGGGACAAAAGCCACATGTTAGTCCCACATGTCACGAACAAACTAACAAACAAAAAAAATATTTTGTGTAAATATAATATTTTTATTTATGTATAATTTTTGTATTATGGCTATATGATGATGATGATTAACCTATCAGACCTTAAAAGGGTAAGTGATTACTTGTGATTTTTTAGAATTTTGTTTATGTGCTCTAAAAGCATTAAGAGAAGTTTTCCAAGATCGCCATACTTTTGTTCAGTAAAGAAGTTAGAAAAGTTGGTAGTGTGATATATATATATATATATATATATATATATATATATATATATATATATATAATTTTTATAAATATATTTTTATTTGAGTTTGACTTTTATATTTAATTAACTTATAATATTATTATAATATTATGATCTCAACTAAATAAAAATAAGAAAATAAGAGATTAGTTGAAATTATTATTTTTCTTCTTTGTTGGTAAGAGGCTCTATGTCTATATTACATAAGCTATTAAAATAATAGTAAAAAATACACAAAATAATAAATTAATATTAAAATAATAAAAAATATTAAAATATATATAAATTAAAAAATACATATAAACAACAAGTGGCCTCAATTTAATATGAGGAGATATTTATGTAACATAAAGTATTAAAATAATAATAAAACATTAATATATATATATATATATATATATATATATATATATATTAATAAAAACTTATGTAGATTTCATTATACACACAAGTTAATGAGGTTGTAACATATTAAAAAATATATTAATATATTTTATAATATTTTAATATTAATGTATTAAACCAAGAGAGATTTATTTTATTTTAACTGCCGATCTTTAAGGTGAAAAACATTTTTTAGAGTGCAAAATTTGAGAAAAGGTTAAATGATTGCATCTTGAAAAATTTAATCCCTCTTTTCACTTGATAGATAGGGAGTTAAGGTGAATCTTTCCTAATAATATTATTCAATTCAATTCAATAAAACTTAAAATCTACCATTTATATAAATATAAATATATAATTTTTATCAATATATTTTTATTTGATTTGAGTTTGACTTTAATATTTAATTAACATATAATACTATTATAATATTATTACCTTAAGCTTAATAATATTTTGTGTAAATATAATATTTGTGTTTATGTATAAGTTTTGTATTATGATTTGTTTATAAATATATATATATATATATATATATATATATATATATGAAATAAAAAGCATTGTATTATCTTAAGTTTAATAATATTTTGTGTAAATATAATATTTGTGTTTATGTATAAGTTTGGTATTATGATTTGTTTATATATATATATATATATATGAAATAAAAAGTATTGTATTATCTTGGGTTAGAAAAAGCTACACATGTTTCACTATACATCAAAACTTGCCACATGTTCTACTACATTAGTGGAAACCAGAACATGTAGGCAATATTGTTCAGAGACCAAAACTAGACGTTTCTCTGAGAGAACATAGGGACTTGCCACTTGTTCTTCCACAAGCGTGGAAACCAAAACAAGTGGTCAACTGAGTGCCCCGACCGGCTAATGCACCAGAACACGAGTTTGCATTTCACAAAAAACTTATCACTAAAAATAGAGAAAAAAACATAAAGGAGGCTAGAAATAAGTCCAACCTGGGCATCCATCCTAGCGGACCTTGAAGGAAAATGGTTCACAACAAGTCGAGAATCGACTTTTCGCAAGCTCACTTGACAGGGAGATGTACAGGATGTCCAAGCACTTGTTGAGGGTATGTGATGCAGGAGCATCGCAAATACCCAAGACGAGCGTGGAGCCAACGCATGTGTTTTTAAACACATGCGTATTTCTTTGAAAACTTTTTGAAGTTGAAGCGCCAAACCTTTAATGAATCCTTTATGAAGGAGCGCCTTTTGTGTATTATATCAGACCTCGAGCCATACGCTCTTGTCTGAAGTAGATAGGAGGCATTTAATCTAGTTAATGCAGGTAGATAGGATTTATTTCCAGATTAGACAGTTTTAGATGAAAGGAGGGAAAACGGATATAGACACCCTCATTGTATCATTGTAGCATTAGCCAACATTCAGAGGAGAGAGAAGAGGATATTGTATGGAGAAAACCCTTGAATATGCAGTTGAATTAATAGAAGAAAGCTTTGATTCAAGCGCATGGGTTTGTGTTGTTTTCTCTTTGTATTATGCTCATGAATGTTTGTTTTCTGGTTATGCATTTGTTTTGTATATGCTGTGCATAAGATTTCAGGTTTGAAACTGAAGTCTGAGAAGGAAGAGAATGAGTTTCAATTGTTTCTCTATTTGAGCCAGGAGATTCCTGCATAGAGTGCGTCGATGAAGGCTCAGTAGTTGAATTTTTATTCTCGTTCGCCCATAAGTTGTTTGGGTTATTGACGCTGTGTAAGGTGAGTACGCAGGCAAAAAGAAGGAGTCTTAGTTATTTATCTGAGTAGAGGAATTTGAAGACTGCTGCTGCAGGAAGTGCACAGAGTCAGGAGGATTCAACACTTGGAGAGTCGTTGAAGGATTCCCGTGAAGAGCGCGTGCACGAATCCATCTGAAGTAATCAGGGTGGAAATGCTCAGGAGGTTTAGCACCCTCGTAACATCGTCGAAGGAGAACAAAGAAATTTGGGTAGGAGGTTTGACCGAGGAAGGGTCACTCAGAGTGGCAAGAGCAGGTTCGGAGAGAAAGTCCTTAGAAGGAACTTTTAGCCATCCCAGGAAACCCTCAAGAAGGAGAAATTGATGGTCAGGATTCGCAGACGGAAGCCGTGGAATTCCGACAGTCGTCAGATCTGGGAAAGTTGTGCTCAGGTTAAGCTTTAGCGTGCAGGAAGGGAGCCCAGGAGTCATCGGGGCTCAGCTCATCGGAGAATAGGGGTTTATGGAGACGAAAGTCTTATGCACACTGAAATTGCGATTGGCGAATTCCCGAAAGGGTCTCAAACATTGAGTTCAACAGGGACACGTGTCACGAGATCCCTGGGAGTCGAGATTTGGCATTTCGGAGTTCTTGATGATGAGAGACTCACGACTGGAGAAGTAGCGATATCCCAAAACGCGATAACCACGTGGTCACCGTGTCAAGTGGAGGACAGGTGTCGGAAGGCAAGCCTTGTTGTGAGTAGAGGACAGGTGGCGTCGGGAATCAGGGATCGGAAATCCCGCAAGCACGAGTTCCACGCATTTCTATTCTGCGAAGTCCGAATTTCAGATAAGGGGAAAGGGACGTGGTCAGGTGGGCCAACAGGTCGCATGTAAGAAAGATTAGCGGAGGGAGCTAAGACACGCAAGATTCCATTGGAGATCGGGAGTCGGGGTTTTGGGGGTGCGTGACTCACGACCATGTAAAGGCCGATTTCCCGATAAGACAACAGGGAGATCAATAAGAGCATCCTATGGGTGCGGAGAAGTCCTGACAAGGGATTTGAAGGGCAGTTCAACTCTTCGGGCCTAGGAAAAAGAAGGTCCTAGTGGGAGCGGACAGTGTCGGGTGGGCGCGTCTGCGTCAGAGTGGTATCAGAGCGAGAAAATCTCTCTGTTTTCTGTAACAGAGGAGAAGAGAAAATTTCACCATGCCTCCGAGAAGAGGTAGACAATCACCCAATCCAGAGGAGGAAAGGGAACTGTCCAGGGAAAGAGAAATGTCTAGAGAAAGAAGTAGCCAAGGACATAATGTAGAGATGGAAAGGGAAATATGAAATCTTCGTCCCAGAATGGAAGATATGGAAGCAGCGCAGAGACGCACAACCAATGCTGGGGATCTAAGTGACTCTGAAGGCAAAGTTGAGGCTGAACCACAAGGAGAAGTTACAGCCGAAGATGCAGCCAATGAGTGATTGATTAAAGCTATCGCCCGAATGAGTTCTAAGACAAAAATGGACATTCCAGTCTACGAAGGAAATCTGGATGCAGAAGAGCTTCTGGATTGGATTAGAGCTCTTGACACCTACTTCGATTATGAGGATATCGAAGAGGATATAAAGCTCAGGCATGCTGTCACGAAATTAAAGGGATACACAGCATTATGGTGGGACGAGCTTCAAGAAGATAGGCGTTCCAAAGGCAAACAAAAGATCAAAAGCTGGGATCGAATGATTGCGAAGATGAAGGCAAAGTTCATCCCAAGGGATTATCATATCACATTGTTTAGGAGAATGCATAACCTAAGATAGAAGTTGATGATGGTAAGGGAGTGTACCGAAGAATTCTACAAGCTCAATATTAGAGCAGGTCATTGGGAGAGCGATGATGAAAAAGTAGCCAGGTATATGAATGGCTTAAGATACGATATCCAGGATGAGATGAGTATGACAACCATCAGAACGGTTGAGGATGTGTATCGGATGGCATTGAAGGTAGAAGAAAAGCTAAGCGGTAACCCAGCATAGCGAGGACGAGGCAAGAGCCAGCCGAGAGGAAAATCAATTGCCCAAGATAGGTTCCAGAAATCTAGGGATGACTGGAAGAAGCCTCAAACCAAAATGGAAAGAGGTGGAAGTTCTCAGCGAGGCCAGCACGCTGAACAGTGAATGCAGCAGGCAGAACAGCGCAGGGGATACACCGATGTTAATACTTTTCCTCGTACCAGAGGTAGAGGAAGAGGTAGAGGAGGAATCATCACATGCTACACATGTGGGAAGAATGGGCATAAAGCGGTTGATTGTCCGGATAGAAGGAAGGACGAAGGAAAATCTCATATCGCCGAGGCACAGAGGCGAGCTGCTGAAGTAGAAGACACAGAAGACGGAAGGTCATTAATGATGCGTAAAGTTCTCGTAACACCCGAGAAGGAGGTGGAGGACATAGCTCAGAGAAGCAGACTGTTCAGAACTGCATGTAAGACCAAAGACAGGAAATGCAAGGTCATTGTGGACAGCGGAAGCACCGACAATCTCGTCTCAACCGAGATGGTGGAGAAACTAGAGATGGAGACAACAGATCACCCGAGTCCATATAAAGTTTCATGGCTACAGAAGGGACATTTGGTAAGTGTCACTAAACAGTGCTTAGTTGACATCAAGATATGAGGATATAATGATAAAATTATCTGTGATGTTATTCCTATGGATGTATGTCATTTACTGCTAGGAAGACCATGGAAATATGACAGAAACATAATTCATGATGAAAAGATGAATACGTACACCTTAGAGAAGAATGGGAGAACACACATGTTACTTCCGATAAAAGATAAGGAGGTGAAACCTGAAGTGAACAACAGGATACTTCTCATGAGTGGGAAAGAACTTTTGGTGGATGTAAAGAAGAAGGAAGATCCACAATTCTTTGTGGTCAGGAAATCGAGAGTTGTTTTGACCAGCACAAGAGTGGATGATCTGTCGACAGAAATTCAGGAACTATTGGAAGAGTTCGCTGATATAGTGGTGGACGAATTACCTCATTCGTTGCCGCCGATGAGGAGCATGAGCCATCACATAGACCTCATACTAGGGGCCAGTTTGCCGAACAAAGAAGCGTACAGGTTGACGCCGCAGGAGAACGAAGAGGTCAAAAGGTAGGTACAGGAATTGCTGGATAAAGGACTGGTCAGGGAAAGTTTAAGTCCGTGTGTCATTCCAACGGTACTTAGTCCAAAGAAAGATGGAGGCTGGAGAATGTGCACTGATTCCAGAGCCATCAATAAAAAAACCATCAGGTATAGGTTTCCATTGCCATGAATGGATGACTTGATGGACTGCTTGAACGAAGCAGAATTTTTTTCAAAGGTGGATTTGAAAAGCGGATACCATCAGATTCGCATGAGGGAAGGCGATGAATGGAAGACAATGTTCAAAACCAATGAAGGGTTGTACGAATGGCTAGTCATGTCATTTGGTTTGACGAATGCACCAAGTACATTCATGAGACTGATGAATGAAGTGCTGAAAGAATTCATAGGGAAGTTTTTCATTGTTTATTTAGACGACATATTGATTTTCAGCAAATCAAGAGAGGAACATCTGAAGCATTTAGCTGTAGTAATGAGAAAGCTACAGCAAGATAAGTTGTTGATCAATGTGAGGAAGTCTTCATTTATGAAGAGAGAACTCATTTACTTGGGGTTTGTCATATCAACAAATGAATTGAAGATGGATCCAAGTAAAGTGGAGGTAATTAAAAATTGGCCATCACCGAGAAATGTTTTCGAGGTGAGAATTTTTCATGGATTGGTGAGTTTCTACAGGAAATTCATTAGGAACTTCAGTGGAATTAGCGCAACAATAATGGGCATAGTCAAGAAAAGACATAAATCTTTTCATTGGACTGAAGAGGCAGAAAAGAGCTTCAATCTGTTGAAGCGAAAGATCATCGAACAACCGGTGTTAGTGTTGCTAGATTTTATGAAGACATTTCAAGTGAAATGTGATGCAAGTGGCTTTTCCATAGGAGCGGTCCTGAGCCAGGAGGACAGACCAATTGCATATTTCAATGAAAAGCTGGATGAGGCAAAGGTGAAGTACTCAACGTATGATAAGGAATTTTATGCTATCATACAGGCGTTGAAGAAGTGGAGGCATTATTTGATCCCAAGGGAATTTGTTCTGGATAGTGATAATCATGCATTACAGTTTGTGACTCAACAGGAGAAGCTGAATCAGAAACATGCTAAATGGGTAGAGTATATGCAGAATTTTACATTTGTAATTAAACACATTTCAGGGACTGCTAACAAAGTGGTTGATGCTTTGAGCAGGAAATGTTTGCTGCTGCAGGAGTTCCGAGTCAAAACGTTGGGTTTTGAAAATCTGAAGGACATGTATGCAAGTGATGCAGATTTTGCAGAGGCATATGAGGCAGCTGAGAATCCAGTTCTCAGAGATAGAAGCCCATGGATGGACTATGTGATCCAAAATGGATTGTTGTTCAGAGGCAACCAACTATGCATTCCAAATTGCTCCATGAGGGAGAATTTGCTAAAAGAGAAGCACAGCGGAGGACTCGTGGGACATTTTGGCCACGATAAGACATTTGAAAAGCTGAGCGAACCATATTTTTGGCCGAGGATGCGGTCAGATGTCAAAAATTTTGTTGACAGGTGTAGAATTTGCCAGCATTCAAAGGGCAGAAAGCATAATGCGGGTCTTTATCAGCCATTACCCATACCTGAGAGGCCGTGGGATGAAATCAGCATGGATTTCGTACAGGGATTGTCGAGAACGCAAAGAGGACATGAATCAATCTTTGTGGTGGTCGATAGGTTTTCAAAAATGGCACATTTCATTCCATGCCAGAAGACCAGCGATGCGACTCATATCGCAAACTTGTTTTTCAAGGAAATTGTTAGACTTCATGGTTTACCCAGAAGCATAGTATCGGACAGGGATACAAAGTTCATTGGACATTTCTGGAGGACACTCTGGAAGAAGATGGGAACTAACTTGATGTTTAGTTCTGCCTATCATCCTCAGACTGATGGGAAAACAGAGGTAGTGAATCGAAGTTTGGGAGATTTACTCAGAAGCCTAGTGACAGAGCATCACAGCAGCTGGGAAAATGTGTTGCCACAGGAAGAATTCGCTTACAACGATTCGGTGAATCGAAGCACAGGGAAAAGTCCATTTGAGATTATATATGGCAGACAGCCGAGAGGAGTATTTGAGCTGAGGGATTCAGAGCAGATAATAACCAAAAGCGCAAGCGCTGAAGAATTCGCAGAGGCGATGGAAGAACTTCACAGTAGGGTGAAGCAGGGACTGCTGGAATCAAACCAGGAATATAAGCGCAGAGTGGATCAGCATAAGAGATAGCTTCAATTCGAAGTTGGTGATCTGGTGTTGGCACATCTGAGGAAAGAAAGGTTCCCAAGGGGAACATACAACAAGATAAAAATGAAGAAAATTGGGCCATGTAGAGTCCTGAAGAAATTGGGAGAGAACGCATATGAGATTGAATTGTCGGATGACATTGGAATATCTCCGACATTCAATGTATCATACTTATATCCATATAAAGCTGAGGAAGCAGGAGCTGGAGGTGATGAACAGCCAAAAATCCAATGGCAAAAGCAGATGCCGATTGCAGAAAAGCCATAGATGGAGCGTATACTTGACAAGAGAGTCAACAAAAGAACCAGGTGGAAGCAATACTTCGAGTATCTGGTGAAATGGAAAAACCATCCAGTGGAAGATGCCAGCTGGGAAAGTGAAGCAAAGATTCAAAAGCATGGACAGACCGTGCAGGAGCTCATGGACAAGAGCCCATGAAAGCTTTCAAGCTGAGGAGTATGATGCAGGAGCATCGCAAATACCCAAGACGAGCGTGGAGTCAACGCATGTGTTTTTAAACACATGCGTATTTCTTTGAAAACTTTTTGAAGTTGAAGCACCAAACCTTTAATGAATCCTTTATGAAGGAGCGCCTTTTGTGTATTATATCAGACCTCGAGCCATATGCTCTTGTCTGAAGTAGATAGGAGACATTTAATCTAGTTAATGCAGGTAGATAGGATTTATTTCCAGATTAGACAGTTTTAGATGAAAGGAGGGAAAACGGATATAGAAACCCTTATTGTATCATTGTAGCATTAGCTAGCATTCAGAGGAGAGAGCAGAGGATATTGTATGGAGAATACCCTTGAATATGCAGTTGAATTAATAGAAGAAAGCTTTGATTCAAGCGCATGAGTTTGTGTTGTTTTCTCTGTGTATTATGCTCATGAATGTTTGTTTTCCGGTTATGCATTTGTTTTGTATATGCTGTGCATAAGATTTCAGGTTTGAAACTGAAGTCTGAGAAGGAAGAGACTGAGTTTCAATTGTTTCTCTATTTGAGCCAGGAGATTCCTGCATAGAGTGCAGTTGAATTCATCCGCATAGAGTGCGTCGATGAAGGCTCAGTAGTTGAATTTTTATTCTCGTTCGCCCAGAAGTTGTTTGGGTTATTGACGCCGTGTAAGGTGAGTACGCAGACAGAAAGAAGGAGTCTCAGTTATTTATCTAAGCAGAGGAATTTGAAGACTGCTGCTGCAGGAAGTGCACAGAGTCAAGAGGATTCAACACTTGGAGAGTCATTGAAGGATTGTTGTGAAGAGCGCGTGCACGAATCCATCTGAAGTAATCAGGGTGGAAACACTCAGGAGGTTTAGCACCCTCGTAACATCATCGAAGGAGAACATAGAAATTTGGGTAGGAGGTTTGACCGAGGAAGGGTCACTCAGAGTGGCAAGAGCAGGTTCGGAGAGAAAGTCCTTAGAAGGAACTTTTAGCCATCCCAGGAAACCCTCAAGAAGGAGAAATTGACGGTCAGGATTCACAGACGGAAGCCATGGAATTCCGACAGTCGTCAGATTTGGAAAAGCTGCGCTCAGGTTAAGCCTTAGCGTGCAGGAAGGGAGCCCGGGAGTCATCGGGACTCATCTCATCGGAGAATCGGGGTTTATGGAGACGAAAGTCTTATGCACACTGATATCGCGATTGGCGAATTCCCGAAAGGGTCTCAAACATTGAGTTCAACAGGGACACGTGTCACGAGATCGCTGGGAGTCGGGATTCAGCATTTCGGAGTTCTCGATGACGAGAGACTCACGACTGGAGAAGTAGCGATATCCCGAAACGCGATAACCACGTGGTCACCGTGTCAAGTGGAGGACATGTGTCGGAAGGTAATCCTTGCCGTGAGTAGAGGACAGGTGGCGTCAGGAATCGGGGATCGAAAATCCCGCGAGCGCGAGTTCCACGCATTTCTATTCTGCGAAGTCTGAATTTTCGATAAGGGGAAAGGGACGTGGTCAGGTGGGCCAACAGGTCGCATGTAAGAAAGATTAGCGGAGGGAGCTAAGACACGTAATATGCCATCGGAGATCAGGAGTCAGGGTTTTGGGGGTGCGTGACTCATGACCTTGTAAAGGCCGATTTCCCGATAAGACAACAGGGAGATCAATAAGAGCATCCTGTGGGTGCGGAGAAGTCCCGACAAGGGATTTGAAGGGCAGTTCAGCTCTTCGGGCCTGGGAAAAAGAAGGTCCTGGTGGGAGCGGACAGTGCCGGGTGGGCGCGTCTACGTCAGTATGCTTGTTATGCAGTTTATCTGCCAAATCCTTTTGCATCTCGAAAAGCAGGTCCAAGTGGTCTTTCATGAGCCTGTAAGAGCTAGGAGCCAGGTGAGCATGTTCTTCTACGTCGTCTTCATTCTAGCCTTCATCCCAATTTATTCCAAGGTCATCATCCTTAGCCATGGCATAATTCTTACTGGGCTCCTCCATCTGAGGAGGGATTTCCTCTTCAACCATGTAGCCTATCTCGACTGGTTCCAAAAGAATCAAAGGGGTGATGGTACCTTTGGTCGATCAATGCTTCAACGTGGTCTTTGGAAAATTTGGCAGAATTTCCTCCCAGTTGGGAAGAGTCTCCTCTTCCATTAGAAAACCTCCATGGATATGCTCTGTATTAGATGGATGGGGCTCATGTTGAGTTGCCTCATGTAGTTCTGGTCAAAGTAGGGTAAGCAGTTCAAGCTCTCGCCTTGAAGGGGAGAGAGAAAGGCTGGTCCCGGGCATTTGTGTCTGCCAAACTGACTATAGTAGGTTGGCCCACGCTGGGACTTCCCTCTCTCGCGAGGCATGGCTAGGCAAAGCACAGGGAGGAAGAAAAATATGTTGGGGTGGCTAGAGGTGCGAGAGACAAGTGGAGGAAGAATTGCTAAGGCATTGTAGGCGCGGAGAATAGCAACTAGGATGAGATGGTGAACTAAAGCCAAATGCCACAGATAAAACCCCCCGAGAGGCGAAATCAACATGAGGACGAAGGAATTGATGGCTCTGAATGCCATGAGTGCTTGGTTAATGAGCATTTTTGGAGTCGAACACCAGTCACCATTAAGATTGTGCAGATCGACTGGACAAGGGAGGATATCGACTAGACAGGGGAGGATATCCAACGCATTTGTTGACATGTGCACGCCATGTGTCACCCCATCCGAGGGTTTATAAATATATTTTTATTTGAGTTTGACTTTTATATTTAATTAACCTATATTATTATTATTATTATAATATTATGATCTTAAGAAAAAAAAAATAAGAGATCATTATTATAATCTATTAATTTTCTTCTTTGGGGAAAAGGCTCTTTACAACTCAGTATGGAAGAGATGTCCATGTCACGTAAGGCATTAAAATATTAGTAAAAAATCCACAAAATAATAAATTAATATTAAAATAATAAAAAACACATACTCAATTAATCAATCCACACAATAATCAAAACTTCTATATAGTACCACCATCCTAGATTCATCTTAACCCAGGATCTACCACCATCATAGATTGATCTTAACCCAAGATCTATGGAAGGTTCAATGATCAAATCTATAAAGGTGCAAACTTTTAACCTTTATTCAAGTTTTACACTCTAAAAATAGTTTTCACCTCCAAATATTGAATCCCTCTAAAACCTTGATAAATTAAAGGCTAAGATAAATTTATATTGATTTAACTAATTAAAACAAAACAAAAACATATTTTAATCTTTTCACTACTAATAATTTAATTCTTTTAAATAATTTTTAATAAAAATATTTATAGTTTAATTATTTATATTTTAAGTAACATATTATATTTTCATTAATATTTATAATAACAATAATACAAAAATAAAATAAACACTTTGACTTATATCTTTATGATACCGATCTCTAAAATCTTCGCTATGAAGGCATCTTCGCATTGCAATTACTCCCTACATATACCGTGCGGGTATCTCTGATCATTCCCACACCCAATCCCAATACCAATCTCCACCCACCCCAGGTAGAGACAGAGAGTGAGTGATCCCAATACCATTCTACACCCCTCGGCGGGGGTATTTTACAAAAATAATAGGCTCAGCTCTTTACGATCATGGCCGAAGACCAAATAAAAGTAGATGTATCCAGCGTTTCAACCGTTGCACCAGCCGTCCCTACTGTGAAGCACCGCATGTTCCTCTCCAGCTTTGATCTTGGTACTTTACTGGCTAGTAACATCCGGTTTCTTCTCTTCTATAAAACAGAGAAGGAATTTCCTACGATAGTGGAGAATCTAAAGAGAAGCTTGTCGTTAGCTCTGGTGGACTTCTATCCATTTGCAGGTCGTTTCGACATGGAGGGAGGAGAATCTGGTCGCCCGGAGCTTGACTGCAACGACGGTGGAGTGGAATTTGTGGAAGCATCAATTAATATGGCTTTGCAGGATCTGGAAAATAATGATTTTCAGCACAAACCCTTCTTCAATCAACTTGTCCAGGCCCGGCATGGACACTGGGACGCCGGGCTTCTCTCAATACAGGTACTAAAGAATTTACATGTAATTCTGTTTTGTATTATTGTTTTTTGTTTGCTATTTTGTCCGTGACTAATGAGATTAGCTTATGGTATGAGAAATCAAGATTCAGAGATATCTAAGTTGTCAAAATCACTGGAGGATTCCATTCTACCTAAGCCATTTCACATTACTCTGTTTTTTATTATCTTTTTTGTTTTCTAGTTTATCCGTGACTTGTGGGATTAGCTTGTAACTTGAGAAATCAAAACTCAAAAACATCTAATCCATCAAAATCACTGGATGATCCCACTCTACCTAAACGGCTTCACATCACGGAGTACCTTTACAGAACAGTCTGTCTCCAGTCTATCTCCATCTGTTCTACTAGAAACTTTTTTTACTATCCTAGCACTACCTAGCAATGATATATTTTTGTACTATCTTAACTACTTAGCAATGATATATTTCTCTCTAAATCTATTGCAGGTCACTGGTTTTGTGAGGTACGGAATTTGCATAGGAGTCAGTTATCATCACGCTATTGCGGACGGAGTTTCCTTTTGGCATTTCATGAAGTGTTGGGCAGATTGTAGTAGAGGGCTTCCTATTTCGAAGAAACCGTACCACATGAGAACGGTCTTTAAGAGGGATTACGCCATACCCAATATGTCACTGAAGGCTAAACAGGTACTCACCGATCGCTCCACGGAAGCGCACATTTTCACGTTTATGCGAGATGATGCACTGCCGGCAAAATATTCAACAACCACCGGCGACGTCTCAGGGGAGATCTCTGAGAACAGTATTATTAATATACCGAATTCTGTGAAGGAAGATACAACACTAGAAATTTCAACTTTTCATTTCAGCGAAAGCATGATTCAAAATTTGAAGGAACGATCCGGGGCT
>ML802638.1:611752-626976 GCA_009831015.1 Picea engelmannii | reverse complement strand
ATCGCAAGTTCGTTAAGAACTACGGAAAGATTGCAACACCTCTCACAACTCTCCTAAAAAAGAACTCTTTCACTTAGACTCCAGCAGCTGCTCAAGCTTTTCAAACCTTGAAGATGGCCATGTGCACCACTCCGGTTCTGGCCCTTCCCGACTTCACAAAGACCTTTGTATTGGAATGTGACGCCTCAGGGAAAGGAATCGGCCCTGTCCTTATGCAAGAGGGTCGACCTTTGGCCTTCACTACCAAGCAACTGTCTGAAATGAATCTGGGCAAACCCATTTATGAAAAAGAAATGTTGGCAATTCTGCATGTCGTTGAGTTGTGGCGTCCGTATCTCTTGGGGCAACGCTTCCAAATTAAGACAGACCATCAAATCCTCAAGTACTTTATGGAACAATTCATTTCCTCCCAGGAACAACAAAAATGGGTGACTAAGCTCTTTGGATATGATTATGAGATCATTTACAAGAAGGGAAAAGACAATGTTGTGGCAGATGCATTGTCCCGGAAATATGAAGATGAAGGATCCCTTTTTTCTCTTTCCTTCATTATACCCGATTGGCTCCAAGCTGTGCGCTAAGAATGGATTCAAGATCCCAAAAGTTCGCATCTGATCCAGCAACTGCAGAACAAGGCTCTGGCTCCCCTAGGGTACTCCTGGCTCCAGGATGAGCTTCGATACAAAGGCCGCTTGTATTTAAGTAAACAATCCAAGCTCAAATCCACGGTGCTTTCTGGGCTTCATGCTACACCCACAGAGGGGCACTCAGGGTTCACCAAAACATATGACCGAGTCAAACGTTATTTTTTTTGGGATGGTATGAAATAGGATATCCGTAAGTTTGTCACTGAATGTGAGGTGTGTCAATGCAACAAGGGAGAAACAGTCAAATCTCTAGGCACCCTCCAACCGCTTCCGATTCCCCCTGCTATTTGGAAGGATATCTCTATGGAATTTATTACAGTCTTACCCAAATCGGGGAATAAATCATTCATAAGGGTGGTGGTGGATCGCCTTTCCAAGTATGCTCATTTTTGCGCTCTTCCCCACCCATTTACTGCATCCACGGTGGCTCAACTTTTCATGGACTAGGTCTTCAAGCTTCATGGCATGCCGCACTCTATTGTTTTTTATCGAGACCCAACTTTCACAAGCAATTTTTGGCAAGAGTTGTTTAAGCTACAAGGCACACAATTGCATCTCAGCTCAGCTTATCATCGCCAAACGGATGGTCAAACGAAAGTTGTCAACAAGTGTTTGGAAACATACCTGAGGTGCTTTGCCTCTGAAAAAAAACACCAGTGGGCTCAATGGTTACCCCTCGCTGAATGGTGGTACAACACTACATACCATACAACCACTCGCATGACTCCTTTTGAAGCGATATATGGACAGAAGCCACCTTCAGTTCTCTCATACTTACCGGGTACCTCGAAGGTCCAAGCGGTTGACCAAACACTCACAGTCTGAGAGGATATCCTTCGTACCCTTAAAGAGAATTTGGTCATGGCACATAATAGAATGAAGCAGCAAGAAGATCAAGGTCGCTCTGAACGTCAATTTGCAGAAGGGGATCAGGTGTTTCTGAGACTGCAACCATATAAGCAAACTTCCCTCAAGGCCAAGTATTGTCAGAAGCTAGCACCCAAATTTTATGGCCCTTACATAGTCCTCAAGCGTGTGGGACAAGTCGCATATAAGTTAGCTCTGCCCAGTCAGTCGAAGCTACATCCTATTTTTCATGTTTCATGCTTGAAGAAGGTGATTGGAACTAGGTTCCAAATTCAAACCAACCTTCCAGAGTTAGCTGAAGAAGGATCCATTTGGCTACAGCCAGAAGCAGTTTTGGACCAACGTGAGCGTTGCCTGCATTAGAGAACTATCAAGGAAGTGCTAGTACAGTGGAAATATATGACTCCAACAGATGCCATTTGGGAACCAACTACCATTCTGCAGTAGTTTCCACATCTCAAGCCTTGAGGACAAGGTTGTTTTTAAGGGGGAAGACATGTTAAGGTCCTAACCCGCACATAGGTAGATCAATGTATTCGGATGTAATAAAGGTCAATATTAATAAGGCCTTTCAATAAAATAGAATAAAGCGGATGTAAGAAGACCTAATAGAAGCTTCCGCTTCTAGAAGGATCTTCCTCTAGATGCTTCTCTTAATAGACATATTTAGTATAAATAAGGGTCGAGGGTATGAGAACCCTAGCTTGGAGATTATTGTAACATAGCACTGCTCGATTGGAGGTTTCCCCCTCGAAGAGGCCTGTGAACATTGCTTTCTGAATCAAAGTGCTATTTATATTTCTATTGTTATATCATTTCTGTGTATTGTGAAGATTATGCTGGATATTTTACTGTTATTCTGCCATTTCTATCATTTTATTTCTGTTCTGCATATTTTATATATTTGGTATCTTGCATCTCTTCATCAACCTCCCTTATAAGATTGCAGGCATTTGGGTCCTACAGTCACCCATAAGCCTTCTCGGGTGACACTACATTGTGAACTCTGTGCGTAGTGTTTCCTTCGGGTCTCCAGAAGGGTCGATGGTTTGCACGGTTTTGTTGGAAACCTAAAGTAGAACCCGGGTCAACCTTAAATATCCAACAAAAGGTTTTATTTCTAGTTGGAACCCAAAAGAACAAATTGGAAGGGACTTGTCGAGAAGAACATTAAATAGAATGAAGTATTAGAAGGGGATGTTTAGACCATGTAATATCACTAAAAAGGATATCGAACAATGGTTGACAAAAAAAGAGCTTGAGTATGTCGATAAAGACAATAGAAACCCTAAGTATACACCACGCCAATATTTGGAGAGGTACTTATTTACTGATATTCATGAGCCATTTTTCTATGAATTTCCACATTTCTACAGGAGTGGATACTAAGATTGAAGGAAAATCACCCAACTAATCAGATACGACCAGTAGAATGGAATACTAAGAATATTGCATAGCTACAGAAGTCAATAATAACTTCATGCATGTAATGGATTTCTGGCTAGACATCATTATTGCAGGATTCATTACCGAGTTTGTAGTCAATACTGCAAAATCATATAGTGTTGCAGAGAAGGATTTTTTTAAGGATCCAAGAGGAAGTTATATTATATCACTCCACACGTTATCCAAGATTTTATTGCATGATAAATGTGTGATGACAATGGAATTCAAAAACTAAACAACTCTGTGCGCATGGGGAGACTGGGGGAAACACTAAGAACGATCTGAGATATGGAGAGGGATATGAATATAGGTAAACAAAAGGAAGAAATGGACCCCATTATGATGGATGAGTACCAGATCAAGGAAATAATGGACAGAGCAGGAACGACGCGCAATGGAAGACCCTACCAATATAAGATTAACAGGAAAAAGAGAGAAGTAGTCAAGCGGGAAGGATTGGAAAATGATGAAGAAGAGGTAAAGGATCTTCGTGCTATGGAGAAGATTGAGGACATCATGCGCACCACATATGAGAGAAAAACCATAGGCCAAGGGTCTGATGCAGAAGAAGACTCTCCATTCTAGATCCAAATTAGTGTGAAACCCATGACCCCATGTGCGACTAAGACATACAAAAGAAAATAATATTTTAGAAAACCGACAATTGTTGGTAGAAGGAGTCCAATAGGTCAAGGGACCAGTGGAAATTCAATTGGTAGTACAAGTTCAGGTAGCATTACTTAATTATCTACACCGCACGGAGGTAGTAATACAAGTTTTACAATGGATGGAGTATATCCAACCATTTGGTTACCATAATTTCATGGAGAAGGGTCAGAGGACCCAGAGAAACATTTATTTATTTGTGAAAAGATTTGGGAAGATAAACAGGTCACATATGAAGATACAAAAGTGGCTCAGTTTGCAATCACATTCAGAAACCATGCACTAGATTGGTTTATGAGTCTAGAAGTAAACAATTCACAAGGAGCATAAAAAATCATTACACATGTGAAGAAGACACTAATTAATGAGTTCCAACGACCAAGTTCAAAAGATAAATTTATGAATCAAAGGATAGAAATCAAACAGAAGCCAGGGGAGTCATTTTTGGAAGTTGATCATAAGTTCAAGAGATTGAAAGGTAAGTTGAAATATCCTATAACAGACATGAAACATAGATAACTATTCATAAATTCATTATTACAACACTTTAAATATCCATTAAGGCAACAAAATTTCCAAACTTAGGAAGAGACTCTGGAGGCAGCCTTATAATTGGAAGAGAATGAGTATAAACATAAAGATCTAGTTGTAGAATATTTGAGAGTGAATATTAATAACCTAACGTTTCAATTGAATCATAATAAAGGAAAGAAGAAGAGGGAAGTTGCCTGGTGTACCTTATTCATAACAAAAAAAATCACAAGAATGAGTGCCCAACATTTGCGCAGTATTTGGGAGAAGGATTGTCGAATCCCTTACCTACAAGAGTAGTAAGGTGTGAAATATGTAAAACACATGGACATGATCCCTATAATTTTCCACTGATGCAAAAATATGAAACAATGCCTAAGAGTACATTCTGTAACTTATGCAAGTTTGTAGGACATGAGGACAAGGATTGTTAAACCATGGAGTTTATGAAGGAAAGGACCTCAGATGCTTATAGGATGCAGGATGAACTAATGACAAGTCCACCAATGTAGCATTATAATAATTCATAATAGTTTATAGTGCCACCATAGTATAATACACCATGTAGAGAGAATAAAGGAAACACGGGAGGATTCAAAAGAGGAGGACATAGAAGAGGAGGATTTGGAAGAGGGGGAGGACCAATAACCTACCACAATTGTCAGCAACATGAACATTATGCAAGGGATTGTCTATTTCCACCAACAACATGCATGTACTGTCACATAGTAGATCATACTACAAAATATTGTCCTACACTTCGGACAAATATACAGGAAAAGAGGAATCAGAATAACCAAAATGTTCAATGGATTTCCACAGAAACTAGAGATGATGGGAAAAACATTAATATGGTTACTTGAGGAGGAACCAATACAGGACTCAGGAGTACATGCAACAAATCAAAATCATAACCAACACTAATGGGTCAGAAAGAATACAACACCTCAACAACATTTTGATGCATGCAAGGAGAAACATACATTCAAGCAAGACATACAAGAAATTTTGTAGTAGAATATTGCTTCTACTTCAAATGCACAGTCGGGATATGATGTGATAGTATATGATAATCCTCATCCATGTGATAATACGAATGAAGATCATCCTTCAAAAAAGGTAAGTAATATAATAAAATTTCTAGTATCTTGCTTGAAGTTATTGAATGATCAAACATCTATACAAGTATTACAAAATTTGATAGAAAAATGCAATCCTAGAGAAGAGATAGAACTAGAATAAAAGAAAGTAAATCATGTCCATAGGAATACAAGAACAAATAGAGAGTTCATACTAAATGAAAATATTGGAGACTTTAACATGGGTGACATCATATAAGATTTGGGATCTGAGGTAAATGTTCTTGCTAAGAAAACATGGGAATACTTGGGGGAATAGGCACTGGGATATTCACCTATTCATCGAAAATTAGGAAACCAACATAGAGTGATACCAATTGTTCGATTGAAAGGCATACCCATAGATTTAGATGGTGTGTGCATTGTTGGCACAAGGGAAGACCCAGGGTTCAACTCTAACAACGCACCAACAAGCCCTAACTATTAGCCCTTTCGGCAACACCTACGAAGTAGATGCAGTCTCACCTGAAGTAGCAATAGGGATTGCAGGACACAGATGTATACAACCAGAGGAAATACAAAGTGGATCCAAGGAAACAATACACAACAACCTAGTTATTCTTTATCTCCTTTTAGCCTACTGCGCGAGCTATATCTCAGATCTAACACAATGATGCAATAACATAATAACAAGAAGAAAAAGAAAAAAACATCAATCACACAGAAAAAAATATATATACGTGCTTCACCCTCTCCCTAGGGCTATGTCCACAAAACTATGTTTCTTGATATTATGGGAAAACATAAAGTTCTATCTGCGCTCTTAGCTTGTAGATATTTCTCTCTTTCTCTCCCCACCCTGCGCACCCAGCTGTAGGGTTGATCTTCGCACCCAGCTGAATATCTTACAACACCAAAGTGCTCACACAACACTTCTCTCCCTTAAAACAATAATCACTCTCTTAACCCACTATGACAACTCTCAACCAGTAACAACAACAACAACAATAACAAAAACCCATCCCAGGTCCTCTAGACCTTTATTTATACATTACAATGACTCTCGGACAACCTTAGGTCAAAACCTAGGTGTTAAAACCCTAAATACCAAAACCCTAGGTCCACCTTGACCCATGTTTTTCGGGCTTCGCCAACTTGTCTTTCCATATTTCCTGCGAGGTGATCCAAAGCATCCATTAGTGGATTTTTCCATTTGCTGAGTTGTCCACGATCCATCCTCCTTTTTGATCTTTCCTCCTTGATCTTCCCGTCCAATGGCTTGTTTTCCCTTACTTCGCTCTTTCTTTTATGCTTCTTTTACCACTTTGACCTATTCTCAGTCAATGTTCTTTCCTCATAGTTCACACTTCGCCTTTCCTCTGTAATCTTCTCTTTCTTCCATAACCAAGGCCCAAAAGGCCCCCAACACTCACCTATGACTTGTCCCGAGGCACTATAAGACTGAACCTTTTGATTCACTTTGACTTCAGACTACACAAAGTAGCCTGTTCTTTCTGCTCTGTCCCTCCCCACTATGTGCAGAGTGTCATTTTTTATGTCTGGTACCCACTTTCAACTGCACCTGGTACCTAGACCCTTCTCCTTCTTACTTTTACTGAGAGTTGCGAGGCAGCTAGTTGCCATAGTACAGTTTCAACCAGATCCCATTCACTAAAACTTCCTTACATTCTCCATCCAAGGTCTTTAACTGCGCAACTCCTCCTTCTGTAACATAGGCCACCTCATATGGCCCCAGCATCACTCCAAAGGGTGAGAAGAAGATGCACTTCTTCAGGTTTAGGGAAATCTAGAATTGCGAGCAATTATCCAACATTAGTCTTAAACATTCAATATGATTTTGCAATAAGCTAAAAATAGTCCAATCATCAAAATATGCTTCCAGAAATTTATGTAGAAATTCCTTGAATGCTTCGACCACCACCCTAGAAAAGATGGTTGGTGCATTCTTCAATCCGAAAGGCATCACTATGTACTGGTAGGATCATCATTCTGTTGCAAATGTGGTCTTATGTCGATCTTCCTTGGCAATCTTGATCTGGTGATAACCTGAAAATCCATCTTTGAAGGAGTAAACCTCATGTCCTCCTACATTATCTAACACTTCGTCAGTAAACGGTGTAGGGAATGGATCATGTAAACATGCATCATTCAGTTTCCTCAAGTCTACATAGATTCTGATCTCTCATGTTTTCTTATCTTGAACTACCATAGGGCTAATCCATTATGACTCTTTAACAGGTTCTATGATTCTTGCTTCCAACATTCTATCTAATTCAATCTTGACTTTTTGTTTATATTTGAGATTCAGTCTATAGGGTCTCTGTTTAACTGGCCTTGCATCTGGTTTCAGGGAGATCTTCATTTATCCCATGGGCCCTTTAATTCCCTTCATGTTAATGAACTTGGTTGGAAACAAGTCCTGATATTCATGCAGTAATTATGTGATCTTATCAATGGTGGCATTGTCCCAATAATCTCCAATGTTTGCTAGCTTATGTGCCTTCTCTATTCCAATGTTGACTTTCTTCATTTTCATTGGTTGTCCAATGAAAGGTAGTTTGACTCCCGATCCTTCTATGTCTCTCTGTCCTTCTGTTTATGCGATGTTCACCTTCCTAGGATCATCGTCTTCATCAGTATTGATATTGTAACAACCTTGCAATTTCTGAAGAGGTGCAGTCCATTCATCCTCTTCTTTCTCAATAGGGAGGGTAGGTGTCTCCTCAAATACTCTCTGTTGTATAACTTGTAAATCTTGATCTATTGTAGGGTACCAAATTTCAAATAAAAATGTAGCTACAAAGTTCTAAGTCATACCATACCAATCTGCAGTGGTGAGGAACAATTTTTCTTGAAGATACCAATTGATAGGGGTTGTGTCCAAAGTGTTAATGAATTTGTGCACCCACTAATCTTGAGGAATGATGCTCCAAGATGCCTCACAACTTCGCACATGGTCTTTCAGATAGCTTTGACCTGTGTATCTAAACTCACACCCTTCTACTTGTTCTGAAAAGGGCACTGTCATCAAAGTGCAACATTGCACCCAGTCCATGATTTTCTTCTTGTGTGTCCCCCACTTTCTCATTGGCGTTTCTTTCAGGGATTCATCCAGTACCAAAATTATTTGTTGTATTGGTACAATTTCTTCAAATTCCAATAAGAAAGTTTCTAAATGATTTAAACCATCAAATGTGGGCAAATTATTGACCTCTCTTCCAATACAACGAACTTCCCTAGTCAATCTAGCACATCTCCTTGTAGAAACTTCATACATTTTGTTCTTACAGTTCTCTAGTGCCTCTTCCAAATCTGATGAGCATGCGTTGTCACTTCGCCAGCTTAAATTCCCATCTATTGTAGGATTAATGTAATCATGTTGTCTTGCAGTCAATTTATATATATTCTCTAGCTTGTATGAACGGTCTTCTTCTCTGATGGTTTCTGTGTGTCTGCGATCTTCGTCAGGATCCAAAGGCATAATGACGCTAAGGCCATCACCTTCAAATGTTATTATTCTTTTCTATAATTCAACAACAATAGAATTATTGAAACCCCAATCAATTCCTAACAACGCAGGATAAGGAAAACTATCATCAACTATCTCAATTAATTCAAAGTCTAAAAATGTTCTTACCCCGTCGATGTCCACAGGGACATGGTCCAGCCTTCCAAAGGGGCTTGCTTCTTATTGATTAACCATCCTGAGCCTGATAGGGGCATAAATAAACTTAGGTTTTCCCATCAGTACCCAGGTCTTCTTCGTTATAACATTGAATTATGATCCTAAGTCGAGGACCACATAATATATATCATAATCTCCAATCTCAACATTCAGGTGTAGTTCCTTATTTGTCCTTCTCTTTTTGGATACCTCATGTACTGATTTATTTAGCAAAGGATCTATCATGCCTATATCATACTTTCTGATCAAAGTTTGTATATCTTGTACAACTCTTTCATCCTTAATCAAATTCATGCAAATATATAAGAATTTCATAATATTGCTTACCTCTTTTCCTTCTCTGGGCAGAGAAGACTGATCGAATGTCAGAGGCATTCCACATTCTCTCATTTCTAGTTTTGTCTTTGACGAAGAAACCTAATCTCTTCCAAATTATTTTCTTGCCTCTTCAATATATGCTTTTCTTTCGTTGGATCAAACACTTGTGTCTTCTCTGCATCTCTTCTGACCCTTGATTCTTTTGTTGTCTTTCTTGGGGTCACTTTGTCTTCTCCTATAACAACACCTCCTCTAGTGATAACAATGACTATGGGATCCTCTCTATGATGTTCTACTAAGATTATTTGTACTTGTTGGTTTCCTCCTCGTCTCTCCTGAAGTTTTGCTAACAGCGCAAGACAATCTTCAATAACATGTTCAAATGAGTTACAATAGCTGCAAGTGGTACAAGGGTTCTAACAGTCCCTTTCCAAGTGACCTGGTTGTGCGTAGTTATAACAAATGATCTGACCTCATCCTTGACCCATGCCTCCTCTTCGTCCTCTCCCTCTGAATACACCGCGAGGGTTGAAGTTTCCTCTTCCTGGGGAATTAAACTGTGTAGTATTTCACTCTTGTTGCATCTCTCCTTGAATCCTATATGTATCTCTTGACCTTTCATGCAAGAGGTCATCAGCCCTACAATCCTTCTCGTCATGCCCCATAGATTTAAAAAATGTGCAGTAAATATTTGTATGTGTCTGAACATATTTTTTCATGTAATATCACTCACCAGGGTGATGTCTACTTCTACATACCTCGCACCACGGTAGAGTAACCTGCTTCAAAGGGCTCAGAGCTCTAGAGGCCAAGTATTCCTGAAATAAGGGGCACTTCTCCTTATCATGACCTTCTGACTTTGCATTTGATACACCAAATGTATTCTCTTTTATCTTTTCCCTTGTCTTTCTTCATATCTTTGACCTGTATAGATAGGCTAGTTAGTAGACTCAAAATTTGACTCATACCTTAGCTGTATTCTCCCATAGGGGCTGATTCTAGTTTCATGGTGATCTTCAGCGCCTCAGCCTACGAAGCAACCTTTTGTTGCATCAGAGGGACTCTGATGTGTGGTAGGAGAGAAACAATGAATCATTACATGTTCTTCTCGTCTGGACTCTGAAAAATCAACCAACCTGTCAAGGTCTTAAACCTCTGATCGAACTCCCAAACAGGTTCAACTACTCTCTGCTTGATTTCTTTCAATTTTGTAATGCATTGTAACTCCAACTTGGGTTTCTTGAATTCCGCAGTCAATGCAGTATTGATGTTGTTTAGCAGTTTAGGTTGTAAAACTCCTTTTACAAACTTCATGTACCAACTCAGTGTGCAGTCTCTCGTGGTCTCTTAAGGTAGTACTAAACTGATCTCTATTAATAGCTTCATCATTGACTTGCTTAATACTCCATACCACTTCGCATAGAAACAAGTGTTGATCAGGATCTTCAGATCCGTCTCCCCTAAAGATATGTAGCCTCATTTCATCCACCATAGATCTTCCTAGGTTTCCTGACTGAGTATGTGTTGAACTGCTGGTAACGGTGCTCTAAGTGCTCTGGTAACTCTAGCTACTTTGGTTACTTAACGCTGCTAAAAAAAAAGGAGTAATAGTAATTACTTAAATAGTCTGCACGGTTCTTGAAGTTTATGGTTCTTCTCAGCAAGGTTCTGTAGTCTTCCCTTTCTCTGCCCTAGTGGACTTTAAATGTTCCTTGTTCAATAACTCTTCTTCTTTTCCACTGTAGAACCCTTCGTCATGTAGCAGTGGTTCGTGATTCTTCTCAAATAATTTCACCAGAGGAACTTATTTGAAGGTCTTCCCACTACGCGTATGTCCAACCTCTGTGTCACTATCGCTGTCTGAATTCTTGAACATTATCTTTTCAATATGACCAACTACTGTATCTTCAAGATGTTCTTCTCATGCAATAACATCTTGATATTTGACTTCAAAAAGTGTAAAATTTTTCCTCTAGGTCCTTTAAAGAAATATCTCTCTGCTTGGATATATGACTCTACTCTGTCAATAGAAAAATCGGTAATATACCCTCCAATGGTGCTATCAAACCAGTGATCTACTGCTCTTGACATGACGCTATCAAATCTCTTGAACTTCTTGATCAGCGTTGACGTCCAAACCACATATGGTCTAGATTTGATCTCAAACTAGATATTTGCTAATCTGTCTAACCACTCATATAGCTCCTTAAATTCCTCCAAAGAATATCTGGTGTATATTAGTAAAGATATACTTTCCCAACCAGTCTTTTGTACTAATATTAGGGTTCTCGTTCTGAGCTTCTGTGGATTCATTTTCTTATTCTTCTATCCACTTCTGAATCTCTGTCTTTGATGGAAACCACCTTGACATTCCCTCAAGAAGATCCTGATCCCGACAACAGAGCCATTTGTTGGCACAAGGGAAGACCCAGGATTCAACTCTAATAGCGCACCAACAATCCTTAACTACTAGCTCTTTCGAAAAAAGCTACAAATCATATGCAGTCTCACCTGAAGTAGCAATAGGGGGTTGCAGGAAACAGGTGTCAACAACCAGAGGAAATACAAAGTGGATCCAAGGAAACAACACACAACAAACTAGTTATTCTTTATCTCCTTTTAGCCTACTACACGAGATATATCTCAGATCTAACACAATGATGAAATAATAGAATAAAAATAAGCAAAAGAACACAACATCAATCACATATAAAAACAAGATATATGTGGTTCACCATCTCCCTAGGGCTACATCCACAGAACTGTGTTTCTTGATATTATGGGAAAAAGTACAGTTCTATCTGTGCTCTTATCTTGCAGATCTCTCTCTCTTTCTCTCCTTGCCCTGCGCACCCAGCTACAGGGTTGATCCTCACACCCATCTGAAGATATTACAACACCAGAGTGCTCACACAACACTTATCTCCCTTACAACAATAGTCACTCTCTTAACCCACTATGACAACTCTCAACCAGTAACAAAAACAATAACAACAGAAACCCATCCTAGGTCCTATAGACCTTTATTTATACATTACAATGACTCTTGGACAACCTTAGGTCGAAACCTAGGTGTCAAAACCCTACATACCAAAACCTAGGTGTCTAAAACCCTAGGTCCACTTTGATCCTTGTTTTTCAGGCTTCGTCAGCCTGTCTTTCCATCTTTCCCGTGAGGTGCTCCAAAGCATCCATTGGTGGACTTTTCCATTTGTTGAGTTGTCCACGATCTGTCCTCCTTGTTGATTTGTCCTCCTCAATCTTCCCTTCCAATGGATTGTTTTCCCTTACTTCTCTCCTTCGTTTCTTCTTATTTGACCACTTCGACCTATTCTCAGTCAATGTGCCTTCTACGTAGTTCTCACTTCACCTTTCCTCCATAATATTTTGTTTTTTTCATAACCAAGGCCCAACACGCACTATGGAAGATTTTGAGGTAATTGATATAGTGGATAATACTACACCTTATCTAAAATTGTTGGGACTAGATTAGGCATTTGAAAATCAAGCTATCATCAAATTGAATACCATGAAAATGATATTTCAATCAGGATAATATAGAGTCATGACACCATTATATCTTTTATAAAATGGCAGGTATGTTGAAACAATGAAAGAGAACTTCATCATAGAAGAGATAAACCAATTTTATAGAACTACCGTGCACGAGGAAGATTACATTAAGCCAACAATAGATGGAATTCTTAGTTTGAGAAGCATTAGTTTTTGTGGTTCATATTTTGACACAAGACTAGAGAATTGGAAACAACACTTACATGAGATATCGGCTAGAAGATGTGCAAGAATGACATGCGCACTAAGATGGGTTGGCATAGAGGTAAGAGAACCTCCAAGGTTTTGTGGTCTAAATGATTTGGAAGAATTCTTAACAAAAAATGAGTTTGAAGTATTGGAAACTCAAAGGTTATTAGTTTTATATATTGCATTGAAAGAAACACCTGCATATTGGTGGGGTATTCACAAATAAAATATCCATGACTAGAATAAATGCAAAAGATTATTGCGCATCGGATTTGGCATAGAACAGGAGAAAAAACATATGCATAAAGATGATGGAATATGACAACCCATAAAACATATAGACAGATGCATAACCCAATGGAAACTAGTACAACCATAGGAGTGGACACATCACTTGATTCAAGAGAATATCTCTAACTTGGCAATGTGCCAGCTAGACAACACATTCAAGCACATTCGAGGAGGAGGAGAGGTTCCAGCTCTCATTTTAAAATTTTGAATTGTATTTAATGCAATTAAATGTTGTAAGTATGGAAGAGCCAAGGCCATGCCTCTGTGTAGGCAAGAGTTAGTGTCGCCTTAATGGTTGACAAGCTGATGAGATATAGATCCAATCCAAACTAGAAAACCATTGAATGTAATTCATTGTAATGAAGGCGTAGGAGTATGGTGTCTTAACTAAGACATTAATGACACTAAGGCGGTGGAGAGGATAAGCTCGAGAAGCCTCTCTTTTGTGTTGGGTATGTGTTATATTCTTTGCACGAGTAGTAGTGTCTGAGCATTTGCACCGGGCGCGCAGGGGGGTGCAGTGGCCCCGGAATTTTTTTTCGCACCGGGACGACATATTTCCGGGATGACATATTACCGGGACGACATATTTCCGGGACGACATATTACTGGGATGACATATTTCCGGGATGACATATTTCCGGGACCACATGATATTTAGGTGGTTTTTTCGGCACATGGTTTTTTGTCGATGGTTTTCTATTTCCGGTTAAGGAATTAGGGTTTTGGACTAATCCAGGTCATTGGGTTAGGGTTTTGGATGTCGCTGGATCCTATATGTATATTGTATTGTAAACAATGTAACACAATGTATGAATATAATATATGCTGGTTTTCCCGGTTTGGGTTTCTAGGTGAAAAATCTATGTGTAATGTTTGTATTTTCCATTGTATATTTTCTGTTCTTTTCTGAATATCAGTTTGCAGTAGATATTGTACAAGGTTAGAATTTACATTTGGTATCAGAGATTTATTGGCTTCAGGGGAACGCCTTTGTCATCAAGGGTTTGGCTCGGGACTGTGATAAGCCTTGTTATAGTGGGAGATCTGTGGTATTGTTTTTCAGGTGAAAAGAAATGGCAAGTAATTCGAAGATGGAGATCGAGAAGTTTAATGGGAAAATATTTGAGTTGTGGAAGCTCAAGATGGAATATCTTTTGGTGGACAGAGATTATTGGATCGTAGTAGATATAGGTATTGCACCTATAGGAACTTTTGTAGATGATTGGAAAAAGACGGATCGGAAGGAAAAGAGCACAATTCGACTGTGTCTCTCCGATTCAGTATTACTGAATGTGTCAGAGGAAGCTACAGCCAAGGATTTATGGGAAATGTTGGGGAAGTTGTATCAGTCTAAGTCCCTGGTAAATAAACTATTCCTGAGAAAGAATCTGTATAACTTGAGGATGAGAGATGGAGACTCAGTGGAAGAGCATTTGAACGCCTTCAATACTGTGGTAAGTCAGTTAGTATATGTTGATATTAAAATTTCAGATGAAGATAAATGTATCAGTTTGTTGTGTTCTTTACCAAACTTGTGGGATAGTCTGGTTGTGTCCATAGGTAGTAATACAAATTCTTTGAAGTTTGAAGAAGTGGTCTCGTCCTTGTTGTCGGAGGATATGAGATGAAAGAATATGGAAGGACATAACACAGATGCATTATTTGCAAGAGGACATTCCTAGGAAAGAAATAAATCTAATTTCTCAAGTGGGAGATCTAAGTCTAAGGGTAGATCTAAATCTCCTGGAAAGTTTAGAAGGGTATTTTGGAGGTGTGGAAAAGAAGGGCACTACAAGAAGCAGTGTAGATCCAAAGTTGAGAAAAAGAAGGGATCTGAAGAATCTTCTTCTATAGAAGAAAAGACCTCCAAGGAAGAAGGAGGGGATGTGTACTTGGCCTCTTCAAGCA
>ML802638.1:594280-609190 GCA_009831015.1 Picea engelmannii | reverse complement strand
TCCCAAGACACATGAAGAAGAGGAGGACATGTCTCATGTTCCATATGCGAGTGCAGTTGGTAGTTTGATGTATGCAATGGTCTGTACTAGACTGGACATTGCACATGCCGTGGGATTTTTGGGCAGGTATATGTCAAAACTAGGGAAGGAGAATTGGACAGCAGTAAAAAGGGTTTTCAGGTATTTGCATGGCACTGCTAGCTATGGATTGTGCTATGAAGGAAGACCAGGATTGGACAGAGTGGTTGATATACATGGCTTTGTGGATGCAGATTGGGCTAGAGATTTGGATCGTAGGAGATCTACAAGCGGGTATGTGTTTAACCTATTTGGAGGAGCAATAAGTTGGATGAGCAAAAGACAGGTTGTAGTGGCACTTTCAACTACAGAATCTGATTACATGTCAACCACTCATGCAAGTAAGGAAGCAATATGGTTACAAAGATTGTGTTTAGGTATTGGGTAGGTACAAGAAGCTGTAAGGATAGAGTGTGACAGTCAGAGTGAAATTTTCTTGGCGAAGAACCCTGCTTATCATTCAAAGACAAAGCACATTAATGTTCAATATCACTTTGTCAGAGACATGATTGAAGAAAAGAAAGTATCACTGATGAAGGTGGAAACTTTGAAGAATGTTGCAGATTCATTAACAAAATCTGTGAGCACTGAGAAGTTCTCTTGGTGTAGAGGATCCATGGGCATTGTTGACTATGTAACCCTCTAACCCCCTGTGTGCAAAGAAAACAAAAAGTGGGAGAATGTTGGGTATGTGTTATATTATTTGCACGAGTAGTAGTGTCTGAGCATCTACACTAGGTGCGCAGGGGGGCGGATCCCCCCGCGTGGGGGTTCGGGGGCAGCGCCCCCAAATTTTTTTTTTGCACCAGGACGACATATTTCCGGGACCACATGATATTTAGGTGGTTTTTTCGGCACATGGTTTTTTTCCGATGGTTTTCTATTTCTGGTTAAGGAATTAGGGTTTTGGACTAATCCAGGTCATTGGGTTAGGGTTTTGGATGCCACTGGCTCCTATATGTATATTGTATTGTAAACAATGTAACATAGTGTATGAATATAATATATGATGGTTTTCCCGGTTTGGGTTTCTAGGTGAAAAATCTCTGTGTAATGTTTGTATTTTCCATTGTATCTTTTCTATTCTTTTTTGAATATAAGTTTGCAGTAGATATTGTACAAGGTTAGAATTTACATTTTGTAAAAAGGGATCTTGTATCAGATTTCAAAGAGGATGAAGAATGAGAATTAAGAAGTAGAATAGTTCTTGGAGAGAGCTTGAGAGAACTGAGACTCTATTGCAGTCCAACTTTTGTAAACATATGTATAGACACACAGAGATAATTTAAAACCAGTTTTTCCTACATATGATTTTGTATGTGTTATGCGTTTGAATTTTAGTGGTGTATTTATGTATTTTGTAGATGTATGCTAGATTTCATCTGCAGGGAATAGACATAATTTGTTGTCTGTGAGTTTTCTGATTTTAGTCTGGGTTCTTTGTGGCTAAATGAAAGGAGTGCATGACAGAGTGTTGAGGACTCTGTGAGCCAGTGCAAAGAGTGCACATCTGAGTTCCATGTTGAATTTAGGCAAGAACGTGCTAGGAGGGCACACCAGAGGAAACATAAACTCAAGGGAGAAGCTTCAAGGTTATTGAATACCTTGGAGGAGAGATTGTGCAGAGGAAGGCATAAAGGAGAGACAAAATTTCTTAGGATTCTGTAGAGCTATGCCAGGTGGGCATCGAGCAAGTGCAAGAAGTGCACAAAGGAACTCTATTTCAAGTTCAAAGATAAGAGAAGTGTCACAGAGAGACACTCACAGATTTACTGAACACTCTCTAAGCTCAACAATGAGTGATTGAGCTTAAGTTTCCAAGAGGGAACTTATATCCCTTCGAGGAGTGGAAGGGAAATATACCTTTGAGGTTTGAGTAGTTCAATGTTAAGGCAAAACAGAGTTATTGAATACCCTGGAGAAATACCTATGCAAGGAGTGCACCGGGCCAACACTCGGACGAAGTGTTGAAATCCATCTAGTTGAAGGTCGATCAAGAACAAAGAGTACGCGTAGAGAGAACTTGTTTTTAAGTTCATAAGCTTAGGAGGTTGAGCACAAAGTGTGCCAGGAGGGCACCGGTAATATCCTAAGGAACAGGAATGCCCGAGACCCTTTAGAGATATGAGCTAGTTCACAAGCTTAGGAGAGACAGTGCCTTCAAAATACAGACGAGACCCAAAACATCGGGCTCGTAGAGGAACCAAAGGTTGAGGCCTTTGGAACATTTGAATTCTTCCCAATTCAAGAGAAATTGCAAGCTTATAAGGAGGAGAGACAACAACCATTAAATCAGCTGGAGAGGAAGAGATCTGGATTGTTGAATCTCATGTCTAGACAGGAATAAGGCATAGGAGAAGATCATATTTGGATCGTAGGATATGAGCGAGTGGACCAATAGTCGTTGGATCTAGGTAAGGTTAACACACCTTAACCCTTTGAAACTGCACAAGAGGATACCCGAAGAGTGAGGAGCCACAAAAATCTAATATGTCCATCGAAAAGGGACACGAGGCGAGAGAACAACATTTCCCTAACTCGAAACTTGAGAATTCAGAGATAGGATTCATGAGAACTCGCAAAGTCCGAGTTCGCGAAAGGATCACATCCGTTGATTGAATGAGGGATATGGACTGTAGATCTGGTCCCAAAAATTTCACAAGTTCGAGAATCGGGAGAAGAGAGGAAGCCACTGTCGAACTTCATGAAACACGAAGTCCTAATTCGCGAAAAGGAGAACAAGACCGTTGGATCGCAGGAGTTGTGGACCGTTGATCTAACGTGAGTGCGAGTTCGCGTTTTGGGAGAAGAGGGCCAGAAATCTTCCGACAATGTGAAGTGCAAAGTCGTGAAGCACTTAAGAGATTGGCCCCAAATCATAGTGAGGGGTCACATTGGTGAATATTTAGGGAGGTGCTAGCATGCGCTATGCTCCAGTTCAAGAGTTCAAAAGTCGGAGGATTGGGGGTTGGCTCATGTGAAAACACCTGAATCGTGATTTCTCGAAGCGCCTTTTGTTTATGTGCATGGTCATAGGAATGTGGTCACGTGGATGGAGACTCATGCTTAGTTCTAGTTCGTGCGGGTGAAGTTTCACATAAAAGGACCTGTGTATTAATTGTTGGAGATTCCAGCGGGGAATCGAAGATTTGTTTTAGCCTAAGGAAAAAGAAGATCTAGTGACCAAGAGGTCGGAATACCCTTCTGAGGTAGGGGGGATGCATCAACACTTCATCCTTACATTGGAAGGAATACCAATAAATTGGTATACATAACTGGAACTACATAGAGGTACTTGAAATTGGACAGATTTGCAGCAGATCTTTGTGATCACATTTTCATTTGAACATGAGAACCCAATGTTTGATGCAACACTAAAGTTCATAAAAGAGAATATTTTTGAAGAAACTGAACTTGAAATTGTAACATCTTATCATAATCAAAATAGACAATAGTCATAAAGTTGTTACATTATTATCAAGTTGCAGAATATGACCCAACAAAAGAAAACCCACGCGATATTCAAATAACATAAGTTGAAGGGGAAAGAGAAGTAGAAGGTCCGTAGTTATAGTCAGAATAATTTGATACACTGTTGAAGATAAAGAAGGTAAATATGGGAACATAAGACAATCCAAAGATTGCAAGTATTGGTGACTATTGGGACAACCAGACATTGGAAAGGATAACAAAACTACTGCGTGAGTATAGTGATCTATTTCCATCAACTTTTTCAGAGATGAAAGGGGTAGTAGGATAACTTGGAGAGATGAATATCCATCTACAACCATGTTCCAGACCAATAAGACAGAGAACCTATAGGCTGAATCCATTATATAAATAGAAAGTTAAGGCAGGAATTGATAAAATGTTAGAGGCTGGTATAATAGAACTTGTTGAATAATTTGAGTTGATTAGCCCTATGGTAGTTCAGAAGAAGAATAAAGGCGGAATAAGGGTTTGTGTAGATTTGATGAATTTGAATGATTCATTTCTGCATGATCCATTCCCTTATCTATTTACAAATGAGGTATTGGAAAATGTAGGAGGACAAGAAGCATACTAATTTACTGATGGATTTTCAGGGTATCACTAGATCATAATAGCACTAGAGGATCATCATAAGACTACAATTTCCATATAATGTGGGTCATACCAGTAAATTGTGATTCCCTTTGGATTGAATAATTCCCCTACTATTTTTTCAAGAGTAGTGGTAGCTGCATTTAAAGATTTTATACATAATATTTTGGAGGTTTATCTGGATGATTGGACAATATAGCCTATTGAAAGATCCCATTGAAGTTTTAATATTGATGCTAGACAAATTTATACAATGTAAAATCTCTTTGCACATCAAGAAATGCATCTTCAGTGCACCATTTGGAATTTTGATAGGGCATGTGGTTTGTAAGCAGGGTTTGCTAGTTGATCCTGCGAAGATTGTTGCCACTGTTAATTTACCACCACCTAAGTCAGTGCACCAGTTAAGAGCTACACTTTGTCATACATGCTACTATAGAAATTTCATAAAGATATATGCACAAATTAATGCACCCATGGAGAAATTGTTAAAGAAGGATATCAAGTTTTAGTGAAATGATGAGTGCCAACAAACTTTGGACATCTTAAAGGAGAAAATGGCGATAGCACCGATTCTGGTGTTTCCAGATTGGTCAAAAGAGTTCCATGTTCATTTGGATGTATTTTCAATAGCACTTGGAGAAATATTAACAAAACCAGGAGAAGGTGATATAGATCAACCAATAGAATTTGCAGGTAGGAAACTATTAGAGTCATAACAAAATTATAATACAACAAAGAGAACATGTTTGGTTATGGTGTATGCATTGCATAATTTCAGAGATTATTTTTTAGGCCAACATTTTAAGATGTTCATAGATCACTCTACTCTTAAATACCTGGTCAACAAGACAATGTTGGGGGGAAGAATTTTTATATGGTTGTTGTTATTTCAATAGTTTTATTTTGAATTAGTTGTGAAACTTGGAAGATTGAATTCAATGACAAATCATTTGTCCAGGATAACCGATGGAGAGGAACCAATCATGTTGGAGGAATTTTTTCCTCATGCACAACTCTTTTCAGTGCATATTGTTGATGAATACTTTGATGATAACATTGAATCTTTTAGTACAATATTTGCCCCAAATGAATACACCACTGCACAGAAGAAGAATTTGGTGGTTATAGCTATATATTATCAACTTATTGCAGTACACTTGAATAAACTAGGTGCGAAAAATATTTTAAGGAGATGTGTCATGGAACATGATTGTCCTATCATCTTAGCAGAAGAAAATGAAGTAATAGATGGAGGACATTATGCAGGAAAAGACATTGCACATAAGATACTACGTGCAATATTATGGTGGCCAACAATTTCTAAATATGCAAAGGAGTATTTCTAGACTTATGATGTCTGTCATAGGGTAGGAAATCCATCCAAGAGGGCTGAGGTGCCCCTAAAACCACGGGTAACTCTTAAAGTGTTTAACAAATGGGAAATTGACTTTGTAGGACCAATTAATCCACCAACTAGAATGTTAGGAGCAAGATATATCATTACAACGACAAAATATTTAACCAGATGGGTTGAAGGAAAAACAATAAAATATTGCAACACAAAAACTACAATGCACTTCCTATTTGAACAAGTAATTAAAATATTTGGATTCCCTAGAATTCTGATGAGTGATGAGGGAACTCATTTTATCAATAATACCATTCAATAAATGACTAAATAATTTGATATACATCATCAAAAAATAACTCCATACCATCCTCGTTCTAATGGAAAAGTGGAAGCATTTAATAAGATATTAGAGAATGGCTTAACTAAAATTTGTAATGTGAACATGGATGATTGGGATTTGAAGATACCAGTAGTATTATGTGCTTATAGAACCACATGCAAGAAATGCATAGGGAAGACACCTTTTATATTGGTGTATGGTCAGGAAGAAGTAGTCCCTTTGGAATATTTAACACCTAGCATGCACATTGCAACCATTACAAACATGATAGAAAGAGGTGCAACTCAAGAAATATTGTCTCAACTCATGGAACTAGAAGAAGACAAGATTATGGATAGTTTCCATCAAGAAGTATAGAAGGCTAAAGACAAGGCTCAACATGATAGACACATTAAGAAGAAAATATTTAGGGAAGGATATTTGGTTCTCCTCTATGAAAACAAATACTTACAACACCTAGGAAAGTTTAGGACGCATTGGTTAGGGCCACATGAGACAAATTATATCAGAGATGGAGGTGTTGTGTAGTTGTAGGATCTAGAAAGAAAAGATATTCAAGGATTGGTGAATGGAAGTCAAGTGAAACTATATAGGGATAGTTGACCCAGTAACCCCTAGTAGTTGCAACGGAGGAAAATTCAATTGTACATAGTGTATATAGTAAATAAAATAAGAAAAGAGGCTCTGCAACAAGGCAAAAAACCCTAGCGCACTGAAATTCAAGCGACTCGTGATCGACTGATGCGCGCTCTGACACCAGCGCACTGACTACCCAATCCCCTGCTCTGCAGACTATCACTCCACAAGGTCCCTGCACACCCTACAATGAGCTCGGGTGAGGGGGGGAAACCCCCCTCATACAGCGACATAGCCGCCAACGACAAAATCGGTTCCCACGCTAAGAGGCCTGCCTTCGAGCCACCGATGCATATGAGGGAGCAGATTTTTACCCAGGAACAAAGCTTCAGTAAAGAAATGGAACTTGAACCCAATACATCTCACCCGCAAGCTTCCAAAAACTGGCTGCCAGGTAAGTGTATTCCTCAACTGGAAAAACCAGCTCTGTACCATATCAAATCGACTAGGGTGGGGGAACACACCTAGTTTATGATGGAACACACACTGATAGGCAAATTCCTGGGCCTTTGGCCGACTGAGAGAGATCTCACTCACTGGATTAAGGACTGGTGGAACCCTAAAGGAGATTATGAGGTCCAGCTCAGCTCCAAGGGCTTCTTCACAATTATTTTATATAATCTCGAAGACAAAGACAGAATATTTGACAGCGAACCATACTTCTACAACTCAGCGGGCCTATTTCTAAGATTTTTGACCGATAGATCCAGTCCAGAATAAGAAGACTTCACAAGAGCCCCGGTCTGGATCAAGCTGTACTCCTTGCCCCAATAATTATGGCTGGAAGAAAAACTCATGGGCATAGGGAACACGGTGGGACAATACGTCAAAGCTTCAGAAGCCACAAAAACAAGAAAGTACACATCATATGCCCGTATCTGCATCTACATGAACATATCGAAAGCCTTGTCGGGTTCCATCACACTGGAATACCAGGATGAGGATTGGAACCAAACAATTGACTATGAACATATACCCTTTCGATGCCGGAAGTGCCATGAGCACGATCACCTGTTTAGAGATTGTCCCTTGAATGCCTCAGCCCACAAACCCTCTGAAGCCAAGCAGAAGGATGGATTCACCAGTGTCACAGGCAGGTGAAAGAATCCATCAAGAAAACAGAACCAGAGCTCGGCCCCAAAGGTCCCCTCCAAGAACACTTTTGATGCCCTGAACCAGCCACCGAAAGAGGCGGAAATACAGAACCCCCTCCAAGCATTAGCGCAAGAGAAAGGAAAAGGCCCTGAAGCACCACATACAACTCACCCAAAGGAAACAATTCAGTCAACACAATCAGGCAGGGACGAATACACCAATATGCTCATGGATGAAATGGATCTGGCAGAAATTGACCTAGAAAAACTGGAAGAAGCACTCAATCAAAAATATCTACAGCATATTCTAGTAGAACAACTCAAGAAAGTGCATAAAGTGTTTACCAACTCAACCGCGGGATCCACAGCTAGGCTGGGCATCTCGCCAGATCCCTCCCTCGAGCCCAAAAAATCTACCAAGGAAAACAAAAGGCGTGGCCGCAAACCAACCCAATAACTCATCAAGGAGGCAAGGCACTTAATGTTCAACTCTGGTCAGATACAGAGGTTATCGGAGGGATACCTCCAACCCCCCCACCATCCTCATGATGAAGACAATATCTTGGAATATCAGAGGTCTTAATGGAAGATCCAAGCAACGGATCCTCCGAGAATTCATTAAAACAGAGAATCCAGATATCCTATTATTGCAGGAAACCAAATGTGCAGGAAGGGAGGCGGAAAATATTTTTCGAAACAGCTGGAGAAATGGGGAATTCCTCTTTCAGGATTCAGTGGGTGCTGTAGGAGGACTGGCCATCCTTTGGAACCCGCAAACGGTCACTCTGCTTCATCCCTTCTCCACCAGAGACACCTTAACAACTCTCTTCAAAGATGTAGCCTCCTCCAAGGAAGCAACCATCACAAATGTTTATGGTCCGCAGTATACACAAGATAAGGAAAGATTCATACAATCCCTTCATTATGTTCAAACCCTAATACACACACTGCACTGGATAATTGGAGGTGACTTCAATATGATCCTAACACTGGAAGAAAAAATCGGCGGCTCAAAGCGGCTGGAGCAGGATAGTGGTATGTTCAAAACCCTAATAGAACAACTAAATATGGTTTACATGGAAACCCGGAATGGAATCTTTACCTGGTCCAATAAAAGAATAGGGCACCAGCATGTGGCTTGCAGGCTGGATCGCTTTCTAGTGACCGAGGCCCTCCTTGAAAGCGACCAGGCAATGGAAGCAAATATTATGCCAAAAACAGGGTCGGACCACTGGCCCATAGTCTTCTGCATGGACCCAGGATTCCCCCCTAGGCCCAAACCCTTATGTTTTGAAAAGTTCTGGCTCTCTCACCCAAACTTTCATCAGCTAGCTCACACTTGGTGGGCCCAGGCAGAAATTGAGCATGGCACTCATATGTACAAGTTCTAGCAGCGCCTCAAGAGCTTCAAATTGCACCTAAAACGGTGGAACAAATCCACCTTTGGAGACATTCTCCTCAGGAAGTGGGAAATTGAATGTCAACTCGAAGAACTCCAACGAACTTTCATAGCAGGGAATCAAACGCAGGACCTGGTGCTGGAAGAGGAACAACTAATGGAAAACTTAGAGGCCTGCAGAGAACAAGAAGAGATCATGTGGAGGCAAAAATCCAGGGTCCAATGGCTTAAGGAGGGGGAGCGCAACACAAAATTCTTCCACAGGGCGATGACGCACCACAAATACATTAATCACATCTCCCAGTTGGAGGATGAGCAAGGTGTCCCAATAAGAGAGCATGACCAAATAGCGGAGGCGCTTAACTCCTTCTATCAAGATCTCCTCACAGAGACCAATACAAACAGGGAGGAGGCCATCCAAAAAGTCACCTGGCACATACCAAGGCTGATTAATTCGGAGCAGAACAATGCACTGATGAGGCCTATTACTCAGTCTAAAGTGGATTCAGCCGTAAAGGACATGCCCCCAGGAAAAGCTCCAGGCCCTGATGGCTTCACTACGGATTTCTTCCACCATTGCTGGGACATGATCAAGGAAGACGTCTGGCTGGAAGTAGAAGAATCTAGAACATCTGGTCAAGTTCTCTCTGCCTTAAACGCAAGCTTCATCACTCTCATCCCCAAGGAGGAACGGGCCACTCACCCGAAGCAGTTCCGACCAATCTCCTTATGTAACGTCATTTACAAAATAATTACAAAAATTATTGCCAATCGTCTCAAACCGCTCTTGCCGTCTATCATCTCTAATGAGCAATCTGGCTATGTGGAGGGGAGACAAATCATGGATAGTGTCATACTGGCCAATGAGGTAATCCACTCCTTAAAGACGAGCAAAATACCAGGTATGCTCATTAAACTAGATCTCTCAAAATCTTTTGACAGGTTAAGCTGGCAATACTTGCGGTCGGTTCTGGAATCCTTTGGCTTCTCGAATCACTGGGTTGATTGGATTCTCAAGCTCACTTCCTCTTCCTTTTTCTCAATTATTGTTAACGACACACCCTCTCAACCTTTTCTTTCCACCAGGGGTATCAGTCAAGGCGACCCTCTCTCTCCTTTCCTCTTTGTAATCATGGCGGAAGGCTTAGGTCGCTATCTCAAAGCAGCGGTCCTTGAAGGGACGCTCGCTGGGTTGCCACTCCACAACCTTCACCCAATGCCCTTTCATATCCAGTTTGTCGATGAAACCCTCCTTATGAATACCCCCATGGTCAGAGAGGCCACCAAGCTCAACTCAATTCTCTCTGACTTCTTAGATGCGTGAGGCATGCTGCTCAACCTGGATAAGTCCAAACTTTATTTCTTCAACACGCCAGCCTTGGTTCAGGCCCATCTTTCAAGACTTCTAGGCATTGCCAGAAGCTCCCTCCCCTCCACTTACTTAGGCATCCCCCTAACTGGAGAGTCGGCGAGATCTATCTCATGGGACAACCTGCTCTTATCCATTGCTAACAGGTTGAATAGCTGGACCTTCAGACCTTTGAATATTGCGGCCAGATTAGTCCTTCTTAAATCAGTCCTGCAAGCTCTACCTACGTACCTATTTACTGCACTGGCTGTGCCCATCTCGGTCATCAAAGCCATTAGGAGTCTCCAACGTAATTTCTTATGGAAGGGGAACCATAAAAATAAGAAATGGGCCCTAGTTGGATGGGATAAACTATGCAAACCCCAAAAATTTGGAGTACTGGGAATTCGAGACCCGGGGAAGATGAACCAGGTCATGGGAGCCAAGATGTGGTGGAGATGGCTGCAACATCCGCATGAACTCTGGGCATGGCTCTGGAAGCAAAAGTATGCACTGAACGCACAACCTGACCAACTAATCAGATTCAATGAACAGAGGCAAGGATCCAATATTTGGAATACCGCCTGGTGGAATCGCCCCGTAATACAGCAACATGCCTTCTGGGAAATAAGAAATGGTGAAAGTGAAATATTCTAGCAGGAATCGTGGCAACAACTACCTCCTCTTGATGAAATGGAAATCCTGCACCCTCTCAAGCTCAAGCTACAGCAACACGGCCTCAAAAGGGTTAAGGACTTTTGGCTCCCAAATCAAGGAAGACTATCTAGGAGACAATGGAAAACCAGCAAAACAGATCTACAGATTACGGAGGATTTTGACCTGCTACCGTGGCAGGAATGTATGCAATACAGGAAGATTCTAATTAAAGAAGGCACGGACATACTCCGATGGGGTCACTCCACCTCAGGTATTTTTTCAATCAAGGAAGCTTACCAGCTTCAAATGAATCTCCCAAGCCAAGTACCTGAAACAATCTGGAGCAAACTCTGGCAACCTTTTATCTGGCCCAAGATTTCCCTTTTTCTTTGGCTCACAGCTCAAAACCGCATCCTCATTTGGGACAACCTTCTTAAGAAGGGCTTTATAGGCCCCTCTAGATGCCCCCTTTTCCAACAAAGTGAGGAAACCATGGAACACCTCCTCAACAACTGCCATTACAGTCAACAGATTTGGGACTGGGGAGCTCAAGCTATGCGACGCTCCCAGCGAAATTGTGGTAGCATTCGAGACACCCTGGTCAATTGGGAAACAATCTCCTTGCACAACCCAATTCTCCAGCGCATCTGGAAGCTGCTCCCGGGCTTCACACTTTGGGAAATCTGGAAGGAAAGAAATAAGAGAATTTTCAACTCCAAACTGTCCCCCTCTACCAGTGCTTGGGAAAGAATAAAACGACTCATCCGTGAAACCATTCTTAGAAAATCCTGGCTTCACGAAGACATTTAGTGCAAGCTTGAGGAGAAGCTTATTCTTGAAAGCTGGAACTTGCAAATGTGCATACAAACACAGGGGAAGACCAATAGCGGGCGAGATAGCAGTCCCTCGGAATGAACCCCACCCCCATCTGGCTTCCTAACTTCAATGGGGCCTCTAGGGGGAACCCTGGACCAGCTGGCTTTGGAGCCGTCCTTAGGAACCACATGGGCAAGATTATTCATATGACTGCTGGATTTCTGGGTGAAAACATGAACAATGTCGCAGAGATCACAAGTCTATTAAGAGGCCTCCAAGTCATTGTTCAACACCAGTATCACCGGCTGATTCTTGAAGGAGACTCCCAAGTAATAATTCAACTCATATTGAAAATCCTTCACGGTATGCCTCCCGGGTGGATTTCCCCCAGCTGGAGACTATCTGGACTTCTGGAGGACTTTGGTGATTTCATCCACCCCAACCTGACCCTTATCCCCTCTCATGTGAAACGAGAAGCTAACAAGGTTGCGGATCACTTGGCAAACACATGAATTGATTCAAAGGAAGATCTCATCTACTGGCAGGCCAACGTATCCGAAGAGACAACCCTCTCTATGCGATGCAGAGACCTTGCTAGCAGAGACTTCCCAGCCCCGGATGGGGTGACACGCGACACTGTGGTGGTGACACCAGGATCAACACTAAGCTCGGGTTTAATTGTCGATGGCTTCCACCCACACATCAGCATTTACGATGGTGGACGGCCATAGCAGAGGCCATACGATGGCGGGACTCCTCCCTCGCGCGACCATTTACACCCCCTGCACACTCAGATTGAAAGAGGATATGGGAGGACAGATGAATCTGGTGTCTGGTTATGTGTTTTCTTATGAGCTCGGGCAGAGCGGGACTGCTCCTGCTTCAGCTACGCTCTTCGCTTGGACGTTCACCACCTTTTCTTTGCACTCTGATAAGGATTTCCATGGCTGTTTGTCTTTGCGTGTGCCACGACAGAGTCGGTCTGCTTGCGCTTCGCACCTGCAACCGCTCTCGTCCTGGACTTATAGCTTAGCACTGCAACTACTTGTCACTTGCATTCACCGCCCGGATACAATGGCTAGAAAGCGAGGTAGGCCTCGCCGGGGTTCAGCCTGGGATGCCCATAAGGCGCAACGGCGGCGGAAGGAGCAATTAGAACGCGCTCTAGCTTTGGCATCCTCCATTCTTCGGAAGAAGGCTCGGGCTGAGAGACAGGCGTTGCTCGACACTATTGCAGAACCGAGAGCTGGTTGTAGAAAGGAAGACACGACATTTAAGTCGAGTGACAAGAAGGAGGCCGAGACCGAGGATGTGTTTCCCACCTGCGTCATGGATGAGGACCCGTTTATGGGGGACCTGCAGATTGTTGAGAAACCACGCGCCATGGAGACGACTAGCTGGGAGGGCACCAAACGCGTTTTGTCTAAGGAAGACGACTTCCCCGGCTGCATTGTTGAAGAAATTCCCTGGCCGGACGACCTGCAAGCTGCTGGTGCCAAGAAGACTGTGGATGCAGAGGTTGAAGCGGTGTATAGGGAGCTCACGGTTGGCATTGGTGAGGCAATGGAATTGAGAATTTCTCCCCCTAGTGGCTTGAGTGGCAGAATGCATGGCTCTCTCCTCAGCGACGAGCACCTAGCTTTGGTGTTCGAGCTCTGAGGCCACATGTCGGACCTGGAACATAGGGCCCTCCTCATGGGCCAACGCATGGACCTGCTCCTCGATGCGTTCTCCGGTGCTCCAGCTCAGCGGAAGTGCCCCCTGTGCGCGCAGGCTTTTGCCATTCCGGCGGGGACCAGTTGGCAGACTGGCGAAGGCGACAGGTCACCGGGTGCCTAGGTTTTTATAATTTCTTGGTTTTTAGTTTTATTGTGTAACTGTTTTATGTTCATCTGGACCATAAGCATCTGTCCTGGTTTCCTCCGGGCAGGACAGATGCTACTTTCCTTTACGTATTATCATATAATTGCTATTTGCTCCCCACTTATGCTGGTTTCCAGATACTGGAAGCATTTTTGGTGACTTTAGCCATGCCACTGTATATTTTGTCAAAGTTTTGTGCTAATCTAAACTACTCCTTTTTTATTTAAAAAAAAAAAAAAAAAAGGNAACACACAATATATGGATAAGTGGCATACAGGAATTTAGAGGATACAATGTGCAGAAAAAATTAAGTGGTATGAAATTACATGCATACACTGCGCTCCAGTTAAAGGTGACTAGATAGAAAAAGCAACGCATTGAAACAGAAATCCATCAGAAAAGGAAAAAAGTGGTGATCAGAAAAGTACGACGTGACATAACATTTATGGAATGACTTATAAAATAAGAAAAGGTGAAAGGTAAATCCTTTTGAAAATGAGAGCTAAGGAAGAAAAATCAGTATGAGAAGGTGACTCCAAGGTGTTCAGTGAATATTCAGAGCAACCATTTTAGAATTTAGCATAATGGTGCTGCCAAAATTTGGAGCTCCCAGTTGGATTGCAAGGAAAACATGTAGTTCAATGAGGTCACCATAGGATGCAACTGTTGGTAATTTCAGTTAACAGAAAGAAAATCAGTGTATACTTGTCATTCATGGCAAGTACAGTTGTGTTTGCAGTGATGACAATAGCAATGAATAGCAGCGCAGCAATAATCGGGAGGATAAGAGTCAGTGACCATAGGATCTCATTCAAATTTCCCGAAAGAACGAGGGTCGTCAGATCTGTAGAAGTTGCGAGAGAGATAAGCCATCGGAGTTTCGGGGATCGGGATTTCAATATGCAAAGAACACAATGCAACGAAAACCCTGAAATCGCGATATGCGATTTCACGATTTGATCGCAGCCGTTAAAGCAAGCTTGAGAGATGGACCGTTGATTTTCTCATCGGAGAATCAGGAATCGGAGTTTCACGAGTCTCGTGAACAATGACAACGAAAACCCCGAAATCGCGATATGCGATTTCGCGATGTAATCAGAGCCGTAGGATAAGAAGTGATCTGAACCATTGATCCAACTCACGACAACAGACCACGTCAGCAAGGGACACGTGGCACAACCAGGGAATGACAGGTGGCAGGCAGATTCAACACTTCAGGCACATGTAAGTCACGAATCAAAG
>ML802638.1:494961-589512 GCA_009831015.1 Picea engelmannii | reverse complement strand
ACTCATTAGTTGCATGGCTTAGTAAGAAGCAAGGATCCATTTCATTATCCACTACAGAGGCAGAATACATTGCTGCTGCTACTTGCTGTACACAGATCTTATGGATGATACAAACTCTTGCAAATTTGAAGGTAACTTACAATTATCCTATCCCAATTCATTGTGATAACACCAGTGCAATAAGTGTCTCCAAGAATCCTGTTCTTCATTCCAAGACTAAGCATATTCCAATCAAGTATCATTTTCTGAGAGAAAAAGTTACAAACAGAGTTGTTCAACTGAACTATATACCTTCTACATAACAAATTGCTGATATCTTTACCAAACCACTAGCAGCAACCCCTTTTGGATATCTTCGTCAAAAATTGGGGGTGATAATCTCTGGTGTTTAAAAAGGGTCACCAAGTCAGGGGGAGTGCTTATTGAATATCTGGTGGATTTCATAAATACTTATAGATGACAGGGGGAGTATGTTCTGCACCAAGTTCAGTGAAAGAATGGTTCTTCTTTGACATTGATGTCAAAGGGGGAGAAAGGAGTCGAGTTCGAAATGTTTTTGGAATGAGTCGAGTTCAAAATGTTTTTGGAACAGAATCCAGCCTGATTGACCGAATGCAGAGGAGAGTCTGAATGGAGGAATACAGAGGAAAGTTGAGTCTGAAATGTTTTTGGAACAGAATCCAGCCTGATTGACCGAATGTAGAGGAGAGTCTGAATGGACGAATACAGAGGAAAGTTGAGTCTGAATGCAAGTGTTGCCATCAATGCCAAAGGGGGAGATTGTTGGCAATTTCAGTTAACAGAAAGAAAATCATCGTATACTTGTCATTGATGGAAAGTATAGTTGTGGTTGTAGTGATGACAATAGCAATGAATAGTAGCGCAGCAATAATCGGGAGGAGAAGAGTCAGTGACCGTAGGATCTCATTCAAATTTCCCGAAAGAACGAGGGCCGTCAGATCTGTAGAAGTTGCGAGAGAGATAAGCCATCGGATTTTCGGGGATCGAGATTTCAATATGCAAATAACACAATGCAATGAAAACCCCGAAATCGCGATATGCGATTTCACGATTTGATCGTAGCCGTTAAAGCAATCTTGAGAGATGGACCGTTGATTTTTCTCATCGGAGAATCGGGAATCGGAGTTTCACGAGTCTCGTGAACAATGACAACGAAAACCCCGAAATCGCGATATGCGATTTCGCGATGTAATCAGAGTCGTAGGATAAGAAGTGATCTGAACCGTTGATCCAACTCACGACAAAAGACCATGTCAGCAAGGGACACGTGGCACAACCAGGGAATGACAGGTGGCAGGCAGATTCAACACTTCAGGCACATGTAAGTCACAAATCAAAGTGACACGTGGCAGGATCTAACACGTGTCAAACCACGTGTGATGTCAGCAGAGGCATCGACGATCGAGACTTTGAAATGACAAAGTCACTTGATATCGAAAGTCTTGAAATCCCGAAGGGATCCGGACCGTCCATCCGAGGGACAGGTGTCGAAGATCAAGGCGTCGTCGGCATTTTGTTCATCGGGAAATCGGGGATCCCGTTGACAAGAGTTTTGTGCAATTCAGAATCGCGATTTGCGAAACCCCGATGAGTGGGGGCCAGATGTCAGCACAACAATGAAGGAGGGCGGGCATAGTGGAGGCCAGCTGTCAGAGATAAGGATGTGGTCACGGAGTGACAGTCACGTTGACTGAGAGCTAAGCTTAGGAGGGCTAGCGTATGAAAGGAGCCATCGGGAATCGGAGAATCGCGAGTCGGGAGGACTTGTGAATTTTGACATCGCAAATGCCGAAATCACGATGAGTGAAATATCGATTAGATCTGGACCGTTGGGTCAAGTATTGATCGGAGGGCTTTTGTACTTCCTCACCATTCACGCTTCAGTTATGAATCAGTTAAGAGAAACAGACTGATGATGACAAAGTTGTTAGCATTTCATTTTCCAGGACAGATGTCCTTGTATTACCGATTGGAAGGGGAAGTGGAATCGTCAAGGTAGCTTGTATAAAAGAAAATGAGCGAGACTGAATCAGTGTTGGTCGTTCTGAATGAAAAATGAGTAACAGTAAGAAAAAGGAGATGAGCAGAGGCATAGAAAGAAATGAAGGAACTGTGCAGAGCGAGAACAGAAGAAGAGCAACATGATAGATAGAATAGAAGCAGAGCAGAATGATAGAAAATATGATACAGAGCAGACCTGTTGAATAAGAGAAGAGTAGCAGAACAGTGAACAGAAGACCAGAATTATAGAACAAAGAAAGACTGGTAAGAACTGATTTATCTGTAAAGTTGAATGTGTATTTAACCATTAATATTCTAGGGAGGTTGGGAGGTTCTTGGGAGGACTGTTGTCCTCAGAAGTTCAAGTGGGTGCTTGAACACAGGAAGTTGTAGCTTCCATCTGGTGGCAGCCAGAGAAACAAGGGTGGCAGGGAGGTGCTAGGGAGAACATGTGTTCTTTGTTATGTAGGTTGGAGCCTGTGTAACTGGAAGTTGGTGCTTCCATCCAGTTGGTGCTGGAACATTCAGGAAGTTGGTGCTTCCATCCAGTTGGTGTTGGAATACTCAGGGAAGTTGGTGCTTCCTTCTAGTGGGTGCTAGAGAAACCAGAGAGTTGGAGCTCTCAAACAAGTTGTATCTTATAAGACAGAGGTAGCAGCCTCACATTGAGTTGGTGCTCAATTGTAAATGATGTACAGAACTGCAAAAGACTGCCTATCATGTCGAAGAAGAAGATGTTTTCTCCCTTTATGGGTTTCCTCGTGAAAATCTGTCTCTGTGTGTACTTCATGTGTGACTGATGGTTTTTACTTTTACTGCTCATATGCTGTACATTGTTGATAACCACATGAAGAAAGATTAATAATGTTTTAATAAGTATAAAACTGTTTAAGATTATAAACAACTGATTCACCCCCCCCTCTCAGTTGTTTTAGTATTTCCAACAGCAACAACCAATGGGAAAACATTGAATCATCCAGAGGGAGTGGTGGATGTGGATGCAATTCCTTCACCAGTTATCGATTTGGTTAGTCCCACTATTGTAGAAGAAAAACAAATTTTGGTGACAAAGGAAATGGATGTTGACACGCGAGGTGAAACACAAAACCCTAGCATAGAGAAAAACCCCACACAACAAGTTGGATTAGGAAAGGAACAACCATAGGTACAACCGAATGAAGAATATGATGAAAGGATAAAGTCTGATGAAGTAAAACACCCTTAGTAGAGTCAGTGCAACATCAGAGGAACAAGTACAGGTGGAAGATATTACGAACTATAAATATTCAAAAACTGAAGAAGATGAGGAAGAGAATCCATGAGAACTGGAAGGGCCATCAACAGGAAATAACAGGACTAGGGAAAAGTATCTTTCACCAAGAACACCAATCAAATATAAGGATTTAACATTGTTACTTCCATAAATACCTAAAAGAGTCAAAGTAGTTGGTGACATGTTAGGGTCTGTTAACAAACTGAAGTATGTTGATCATGATGTGGCAGATAGAGGGAGTTTTCTTGAGTTTGTGCAACAAGTGTAAATGGATAATAAAGGAGAGGGTCCATTAGGGGATCCCATTTTGGAGCTGAAACAATGGATTGTGGGACTGTATAACACATGGATCATGAACCTACTAGAGATTCCTCATTTCGGGAGAGGAAAATATGTAAATGTTTGTGTCAAACAACTACTAGAACTAGTACATGGAGGAATCTTATGGATGGATATGCATGTATCCATATATGTAGAATTAATTTCATAAATCAAAGGTTTACTGATAGATGGTGCAAAACCAAAGAAAATATGGGTGACAAAACCGAAGAGAAATCCATGGCAGATGAGATAAAGATAAAATATGGGACTGACAGAGGTTCCAGGGGAATGGTAATTAGACAGATAAATTATCCAACAACGAAGTTCATGAAAAAATTGATGGAATGTAAACTTTTGAGGCAATGTCACAAGGAGGAATCCCCTACACGAGTAATAGTAGCAGCAATGCAATGCACAAAAGGGAGTCTACTCAGTTGGGCCCCATATCTACTCAAATTGTTCTTAGATGATTGCAAGGACACGTCAGAGTTAGGTACTGAGTTCCATTATTACTAGTTAATTATATTGATATCCCTAGTTGGATGGGGTGAACCTAAATACAATGGATTTTACCAAAGGCTATGGAAGTGTCGTGCGACAAAATATACGACATTATGGCATGTTTCATATTTGAAGAAAAGGAAGGAAAATTCTATCATGTTTTCCATGATGTTTGACGAGATGTAGGAGAAGATAGTTAATACATGGAGAATACCAATAGAAGTGGTGAGGTAAAATAAAGGAATAACACATTTTAAGGATTCTAGACATAACATTCGGATCCAAACCAAAAGGGATCCTAAGAAGGAGTAGCTACAATTAAGATACTATGTCATAGGAGAAGAAGTGCAATGGGACATGAAGGATTGGATTGAGGAATGGAAGGTTCCTGTGATTCCAAAGAAGGTATCAAAAACTAAATAAAAAGTAGAGGTTGACCCTTCAAAATAGTCAACCAGTCCAGTTGCAAATACAAGGAAAGCAACAGAGTGCGTGAAATAAACAGGGGGTAGTACAACCATAAAAAATCCAAGGAAGAAAACTACTATCCCTAAGGCTTCAACTCAGGAAAAAGAGCACACACAAGAACCAAATGGAGGAGTGAAAAAATATACGAATATTCCCATGCTAGAGGAAACATGAGGTGGAAGTCTCCTAAAGATAGATATACCAATTACAATCATGCAAACAAAGACTTTTCCATTAAAAAGAACAATCTTTCATACACGAGGGAAACGCAAGAAAATGAAGTCACACAAGGAAGATCCTCAACTTACATTGACATAGGATGATGCAGAGTTAGTCATAAAGAAAGTACATGATCATACAACAAAAGCATGGTATGAAGCTGAGAAGAAAAGGGAGGAGATAGTTAAAAAAATAACATAGGTTAAGAATGCACTCAAGAAGTTGCAACTCACCAAAGAAAAAAAAAAATAGCATGCCCAACATCAACAAACTTCTCAAGAAAATATAGTTCATGAACAGGAGACGGTGCAGATAATAGCCATGGGGAACGGAAATTTTTGTATCACCCAAGGAACGTTATAGGTGGATGAAATTACAGTGAAGAAGCAACTGAAATATAGAGATCATTTGGACTTGGCACTACCCAAGGTTCCAACAAAGGAGTTGTACAAACTTCAAAAAATCATTGTGCAAGAAATTCAGTTGAGGGCCAATGCAGATGTGACAAATTTACAATTGGCCAACAAAATGAGGAAAACATTGGAGATGACACTTAACCAAGTGAAATTTGAGAGGGAAGAAAAAAATCAGTGCACTGAAATATTAGAGCAGCAAGTGAAAGAAGTGTTCAAAACTATTGCTGACAAGGCATAAGGGGAGAATGTACCCACAAAGGTAAGATTGAAAAATAGCACAAGATATGGAGGCTTACAGAGCCTATAATACACCTAGGATGAACCCAATTGTAAATATAAAATGCAAATGTACTTACGTTGGTGAGATGCTTCATATAATTTTTTTATGCACCTTTCATGGCATAGTGCGCACATGTATTGTACACTAAAATGATGAAGTGTGCACATTCCACGATATCGTGCACAACAAATTAAGTGCACACAATTTTGAGGCTAGGGAGCCTTTGTGTATATGTTGTGTTTTATAGGTTGGTGAGCCAGTTATTATAAGGTAGGAGGCTTATGTTTTGTATTAGGCCAAAGAGCCTAGATGCTAAAGGCCAGTTAGCCTATTTTTGTATATGTCTTATCATTAATATAAAATACATCGTTGCACGTAGACTAACCAATATAAAAGAGTACGGGGGACTAAACTCCACTAGTTAGGGAAAGGGGGGGCTAAAATTTAAGAAAAAGGGATAAGCTAGGGAGCTTAAGCCAAACATGAATATTATATTAATATTCCTTAAATCATAAAGTATGGAAAATTATTTATCCTAAGTTCTAAGGATGGGGACAAGTAGGCCAAAGTAGCTCCCAACATGAAAAGTGTGAAGTTGGGAACATGCATACATATAGTTTGGACTTAGTTCATTTTCAGGGGATTCAGTCATCGATTCAATGATTCAGTGATCATTCACTCACTTAGTTAGTTGTCCTCGGTACCTTCCTGTCACTATACCTGAACCTGTATCTGTACCCATACCTATTTGTGTAGTTGGTTAACTTGGGAGTGGTACTGAAGAAGAAGGTTGTCAGGATCATGGGATATTGAAGAGGTGGGTTGTCAGGCCCATGAGCAATCTATCAAGGTGAGAGAATTGCTAGGAATTTATTTCCAAAGGTGCTAAACTGTAGCTACAGGGCTCTGAGACTTCTTGTCGAGCCTGTTGTTGAAGCTCGGAAAGGAAGTGGGGTAGACGAAGGACTGTTGAGTAGAGAAGGGGCACACTTCCTCGAGTGGGAAAGGCATGTGGGGAATGATGGACTGTACGCTACTAGTTTGAGTTGGCATCTGTGACAGAGTCTTTCCCGTTGTCTATGATACATCATCCTGGTTAGGAAATCCCTTTACCCAGGTGGAGTTTAGTCCCGGCTTCGGGGTGACCCACTGTTGAGAGTGATGAGCAGTGTGGTCTAAGGTTGGGAGGTTCATGGAAGGTGTGCATGCAGTTAGTGATATTCTTACCAAGATAAATTTCAATTGTGTGATAAACTACATGCTGCATTATTTTTACATGTTTATTTTTATGGGTTTATCCTATGTGTGCTTTAAAACTGTCTTTATATTTATGGGTATTGCCTGTATATGTTGCATGTACATGTTTATTGTTATTTAAGTATGAATCTTTCCATTTACATAATGTATTTGTATGTTTATGTTTTATATATAAAGTTCTAAAAGAGTTCTGCATGTATATGTTTTAGTTTCATGTAGTTCAAAAAATTTATGTAGCATAACTCAGTTGGAGTCTAGGTATGTTATAGTATGGTATCAAAGAATCAAAGATTTTTCTGGAGTAGCATGGCCCGACCTAGGTGGCTGGGGACGTTACAACATGGTATCAGAGCTTCAATTTTCAACACTAATCCTAGATGGGTCGAGCAAGTTTTAGTTGAAGTGAAATTTCATAGAGGATTGATTTCAAAGTGGCCAAATTTCAAGTTACAGAACGTCCATGGTAAAATTTAGAAGCAATTGAGTGGAATTGGGAAAAAGTCCCAATTTTTGTTGTTAAATTCCTAGGAAAATCGAGAAATTCATGCAAGTGGTGAGATATTATTGATTTAATATCTATTCTAGAAAATGCAAACCTGGAATTGGTCGAATTTGAAGTTACAATGAAGCCATGACAGATGGAGCGAAATTAGTTGATTAAAATTCTCAATTCGTGAATTGAGTTTGGGAAAAATTTGTTCCATAAATGTTAACCCACAACGATTTGTTGTTGCAGAGGTTGAATTGGTGTTATCGGGGTGAAATTGAACAAATTTCATAGTTGCAGAATGTCTATGGTAAAAAATTGGGAAAACGTTAAGCAAAAGCCCCAATTGCTGCAGCGGAATTCACGAGGAATTGATTTGCATACAAATGAATGTGTCCAGGTGGGCACACTAAAAATGCATGATACACAGTGAAAATCTTGTGATATGTGGAAAAATATTGGCGTGTTGGTGTGCGCGCTAAAATTTGGCACCGTGCGAAAAGTATTGGCATGCAGGCGCACATGCTAAAATTTGATCCTGTGTGGAAAAATATTGGCGTGCGGGTGCTCACGCTAAAATTTGACGCTGCATGGAAAAATATTGGCATGCGAGTGTGCATGCTAAAATTTGGTGCTGTGTGGAAAGATTTTGGCGTGCAGGTGTGCATGCTAAAATTTGGCGTTGCGTGGAAAAATATTGGCATATGGGTGTGTGAGCTAAAATTTGGCACTGCATGGAAAAATACTGGCCCGCGCAGTGTGCACATGCATAAAAATGGGGCGCATGGTGTGCGTAGTATTGGAAGAGCGCACATGAATTTTGTTGATGCGCGTGCAATGTGGGTATATGTTGTCACACAAAATTTTAGTTAATGGTGCGCGTAGAATATTGGTGTGTGGTGGGGGTGTACTAAACTTTGGCATGGTGTAGCAAGTAGAGTGAAATGCATGCGGAATATTAGTGTGTGACACAAAAAAATTGTGCGCAACATGTATTAGTGCAAGAACCAAAATTTTGTGTGGGGGATATTGGTGCGTGACATAAAAAAAAATTGCGTGCATTAGGTATTAGTGCAAGAACCAACATTTTACGCCAGGGATATTGGCGCGTGACACAAAAGTAGTGTGCACCAGTTATTGGCGCGACGGAGAAGTGATGCACATTGTTTATAGGTGCGCAGATCATGAATTACCTTGTGGTGTTGTTGCGCATGCTAAATATCAGTTTACATGTTTAAATTTGTGCGCATGAATTTGTTTGGATGGTGAACAACAGTAAAAAAAACAATGAATTTCCATGACATTTTATACTGTTTGAACGTCATATTTTTGCAGCGTGGTTTTGAGGCCCTTAACAATGTTTTTAGCTACTAAAAAACCACGAGAACAGAGTGTACCAAGGTAAAAGGGTGCAATTTGTCTTTGCAATCCAAATAAAAGAGCCCAGAGAGAGCTTTATAATGGTGTATGATCCGTCAGGATTTTTCGAAATGACTATGGTTAAGTTTTTAACTTAGCATGTATTTATTAACCATTGGGAAACTTTAATGAAAGAGCGAGGAAAGAGAATTAATTATACAGCCATAGACATATAAGCAAATCTGAAATGCAATGAAAATCAGCAAACCATTATGCACAAATTTGATAACGGAGTTCGGCAACTTTGCCTACGTCTCCGGGCCTTTTTCTCTTGTGGGAGGCTTCTTGATTTCTTTTTGAAAGTTTATTAGTATATATTTACAATTGTCGATCGGCTCCTAGACTGATCTGGTCTTGTTCGCCATGATCTCTAGAATCTGGCACAACTTACGGCACCTGAAACGGATATACCGAACTCTCAGAAATCGTCCGACAACATCTCCTCCTCAACGGTCTCCCTGCCTCAAACTGGCTTTGACTTGGCTTTCTTCAACATCTTTGCTCTGAAATTGCTCTCAAAAGTTGTCCCCTTGGCCTCAAAATGGCCTTGATTAAATAGTGGGGGAGTTAGTTTTCCCTCTCCAACTTCCTCCACGAATTTAGGCTCTAAAAATGCCCAATAACCCTTAAAAATGGATTAATTACATTAAATATAACCAGAAAGTGGTTATAAAACCCACTTTTGGAACTATAATRTAGTTAAATGGGCTAAGCCCCTTTTGTCCGGGCGCGCGCCCCCTTGAGCGGTCATATKCAAAAGCCATATGGCCAAGCGCTAAGCCCGTTAGGGCTAGCGCTGGCCCCAATATGCAATAATACYCGGTCGTATGGTAACGCCCATAGGGCCACGRGYTTGGGCTTTGTTTTAACCGTTTAATAAACACCAACCATAACCGTTTGTATAAACCRTAAGCGCTAGACATATCCGYGCCCACGGTCATGTCACGTGGTATATAAAACCGGGGGTCGGGGCTAGCCCCGACCCCACCTTCCCGCCAATTTACATAAACCTCAATTTAAATGTGATATAAAAGGAATACATAACAAGTAATAATGCGCGGTCCAGCGGTCAAAGCCATTACATGAAGGCGTTAGGTGGAGGAGGTCCGGGGTTCGAATCCCCCTGGCCACAAAATATTTTGGCATAGCCAACATTGACAAAACCTGGGGTGCCACGTGGCAGCCTGTGATTGGGCCACGTGGCACCTTTTCATTCGCCCGAACCGTACCACGTGTCAAAACCTGATTGGTCCACGTCATCCGTCGTACTGCCACGCGTCAACTTGCCACGTCAGCGCCACGTCAGAAGCCGTACACCCAGTCAGCACTGCCACATCACTCGCTGACGTCATCCGTGCCACGTGTCACCCTCCCAGTGGTGACACGTGTCACTCCAGGATTGGTCCGAGTGCACGCCAAAAATGCCAAAAATGCATGACACGTGTCGCCTTCCGGTGCTGCCACGTGTCCTATACGGACCTACCACGTGTCATCTCCTGATGCTACCACGTCACTGTACGGACGCCGCCACATCAGCTATACGGACTGACACGTGTCTGTACGGACTGTACGGACAGGTACAGTCAGCATCCAAAATTTTACCTGTTTGGCTCGGCGGACAGAACGCGATATCTTCCTCATACGGACTCCGTTTGTGATAAAAATTATACCACCGGAATCAGGAAGACGAGCCGGACGTCATGGTGTTGGTTTCGTCAGATTCCGAGCACTTTCATTTTTGAGCATTTTCCATGCCCTGACAGGCTCCTGGATCCGATTTCGGATCAGTGTAAATCGCTCGTCAAACGGAGTCTCGATGAGAAAGTTACAGGACAAATAGTGGAGGATAAATTTTAAGACCCAACTAACTTTGAAGAGCCATAACTTTCTGCTATGAAATCAAAATGAGGTACATGACCATTCAATGGAAATATATTGAACCATATAAGATTGTCCTAGATCTGAATTAAATTTTTGGTCATGTTAAAATTTTTTAAGATGGAAATAAAGTATTTGTAGTATTGCATACCAAAAAACACGAATTGGCCTAGAACTTCAGCAGGTTGTAACTAGCAGATCAGAACCTAGAAAGAGGTGAAACATGGAAAGACTATCGAAAATATGTACATGAAGAAACCCAATTGAAATCCTATGAAAAATCCAATGGAGTAGGTGAAAAAAATCATAATTACAGCGCAAAGTTGCGCCAAGTTGAGGTGTGAACAGAAAAATTAATGGGAAATTTTCAAATAACCGTAACTTTCTGCTCAAGAATTAGAATTGAGCATGGGAGAAGGCATTGGAAAGGTGTTAGACAATAGAATATAAATATTCACCCAAAATATTGATCTTGTCATTCAATTTTTTAGGAAATCAGAAGAAAGAATTATGATATATTATTGAACTAGAATGGTTCATATTTTTCATGAAATTGTTGAGCCAGTTAACCTGACAAAGTTTTGTTAACTGAACATTTTGTAGAGTTAACAACAACTAGATCAAATCAGGATCAACATAGAGTCCAAAGGAATGTAATATGCATAGGGGAATTACATCCTGGAAGATGAGATCAGAGGGATGGATGTCCATTTGGGCATTGAAGGTACAAACTCCAACAGACATGGAGAAGGAAGGGATGAAAACATGAATATTGTAGAGACCGTTAAAAATTTACAGAAGGATGTCCAAAGACTTAAAGATGATAATGAAAGGATTATGAGAGCCAAGGAGAAGTAGGAGGACTTCAACATGGAGTTAATGTAGAGCTTGAACAAAATAGAAAATAAATTGGATAAGGAGAGTGGCTCAAGAAAATCAGGAAGTCACGGGTCTCCTGATGAGAAAATAAGAACAATAAGTGTTAGCAGACATCACCATCACTCCCCGAGGAATTCCAATAAGAGGGCACACATCAGCTGAAGTCCATCCCCTATCAGGAAGCATAGGAGGTCTAGGATGGATGAGCTATGAGGAGAAATGAACAAAATCAAACCTCCTACATTTGATGGTGAGAACAAGAAGGATGAAGATGAAGAAACATGGTTGTTGGGAATGAGAAGGTATTTTCAATTGCATAATTATTAATCTCATGTAGAAGTAAGAATTTCCATCTATAAACTCAAGGGAAAGGAATCCATGTGGTGGGATGAGCTTGTGCAGGTGCAACACATTAAAGAGATAAGTGTTAATTGGAGGGAATTCAAGAAGTATTTTGAGAAGAAATACTTTACTAAGATATACTATGACAAGAAAATGAAAGCGTTATTTGAAATCAAGATTGGGAGTATGAACATAGATGAAAATTAAAGAATGTTTTTAGAACTGTTGAAGTATGTTTCTTTCATCAAGGATGAGATAGTTAAGATTCAGAGGTATTTGAGTGGATTTCCATCATTCATCAGTGAAAAAATATAGTATGATGACCCCAAGACATTGGAGGATACCATAAGGCGAGCTAAATGCCTATATGATCAACAAAACGCAAGGCCAACTTTCCAAAAAGCTTGGGAAGACAAAAAAAAATTCAAGATGGATCAGAGGAAGAAGGGAACTAAGCCACCATTCTTCAAAAATAATCATCATGGACAACCAACTTTTAAAGAACCCGAAACGATTGAGACAAGGGGTCAAAGGCCAAGGCAACCACCTATTCAATGTTTGGGTTGTAAAGGAGATCATATGTTCAAATATTGTCCTCACAGAGGTGAAAAAGTGAGTATTGTTCACAATGTACAACAAGTTGAAACAATGGAGGACTTGGGTAGAAATGTACCAAGGATCTATGCAAACCTGGACAAAAAGAAAGAAGATTATCAATCACATATGATTGAAGTGGAAGGTATGATCAACAACCTAACCATTGCTATTTTAATTGAATTAGGAGCTAGTCATAGTTATATATATCCTAAGATAGTGGAAAGATTTCATTTTCCAAGAAGGAAGCATGGAAAATCTTGGTTGGTGTAGCTAGCTACCGGAGGCAAAAAAAAAATTAATGAGATGGTCAAGTCATGTCTTATGGAAATGAATGGACTGAACACAGGGAAAATTTGAAAATCTTACCTTTAAGTTCATATGATTCTCTAATTGGGATGGATTGGTTGGACCAACATCATGCCATCCTAGAATGTCATAAAAAGGAATTTACTTGATTAGATGAGGAAAAGAAACTAAGGAACGTGCAGGGAATTCCTAGGGCAATGACCATTAGAGAAATGTCAGCATTGCAATTGAATAAATGTTATAGAAAAGGGTGCCAAATATTTGCATCACATATGGAAGAGACACCTAAATATAAGGTGTCAAATATTGAAGATTATGCAGTCCTAAAAGAGTTTGAATATGTGTTTAATGAAATACCAAGATTACACCCTAAAAGAGACATTGATTTATCCATAGACTTGATGCTTGGAGAAGCTCCAGTATCCAAGACTCCATATAGGATGAGTACACCAAAATTGAAGGAGTTGCAAATGCAACTTGAAGAGATTCTAAAGAAGGGGTATAGACACCCAAGTGTGTCACCTTTGGGTGCCCTAGTTTTATTTGTGAAGAAAAAGGATGGAACATTGAGACTTTACATTGACTTTAGGAAGTTGAACAAGGTAATTGTGAAGACTAAGTATCATTTTCCAAGGATTGATGACCTCATTGATCATCTGAAAGATGAAAAAATATTATCCAAGATTGATCTTAGGTCCGGTTATCATCAAGTAAGAATTTGACACAGGCCCATGAATTTTCTCTCCTCGGGGCTGTGTGACCTCCTTGTCTTGGATCATTCAGTGCTTTGAGTCGGTTCAAATCTTCGATCCCCTACTGGAACCCAATGTGACTTTTTTTTCATAGGTCCTTCTTTCTCCAAAGTGTGGGTCCTATCAACCCCGCAACACTCTTCTTGGCCCCTTTGAATAACATGACTTCGACGCTAGTTCCCTGTGTTAGGCCCTCTTTATCATATGACCTCAGGCTATGTCTAGGGGATAAACCATAAAAGGAGATTCAACTTTGGGAATTTAGCCTATTCACAACAACCAATTCCTATTTCCCCGAACTCTAAATCAACAAACTCAAATGTCGTGAGGATCAATGGTCCTCGTCGCTCCCTTAGATCGGTGATTGTGATCTATTCAGAATCTGGCCTTCGAGAGTCTAACATTTCTACTCTCCCCTTTTCCTTCCGGAGCACCACTTCTCCGAAATGTGTGGATCTCCTCCATGTGTCCTTTCCAGATCCTATGGTTTGGATTCACTCCACCCTTCGCAACTTCATGAATATTTCCATTTTCTCTTGGAAAATCTTCCGGAGCTCTAACTCCTGGATCTCCTGATCTTCTGCCACCTGTCCTCTCCTGACGATGGGAGATTCTTCTTGTCTTCGGGACTTCGGAAAGTCCTCCCTCTTGCACACACTTATCACGTATCCATCTGAGACTTGGACTGTTCTCGGCCTCTTGCACTCCTTGCATAATTCTGCATGCGACGATGCTAGCTCTTCTCAGCTTAGCTTGCTCAAAACTTGAAGGTTCTTGAATCTTTTGTGTCCTTCTACAGACCTTATGGTGCCTCCTAGAACCTTGACGCTCCTTCTCCTAAGCTTGTGAGATGAACTCAATTTTTCATTGGCGCACACTTTGTGCTCAATTAAGCCTTCAGATGGATTCTCGAAACACTTAGATAAGTGTTGGCTCGATGCACTCCTTGCACAGGTCTTACTTATGAATTTTTGAAATCCTCTAGGTTTCCAGCTATCTCCCTCTCAATTCACACTTGCAGATATTTCCTCCCACTTGCAGAGCTTTCTTCGACCGTCAGAGTATTCATAAAATCATAGGTTTCCTCAATTCCTCCAACAATCCAGAGCGTGTTGGTTCTATGCACACTCTCACCTAATCAATGCCCTCCTGGCAGAGTCTTATAGAGTATTCAACAAATCTGTGCTACGCTTCCTTCTACACAGACTTCTCCTTGAAGGTATTCAACAAGCTTGAAGTTATCTCATGAGTATGTGAACTATTTTTGTGTGGCCCTCCTGGAATGTTCTCCTTTGACTTGAAAGAGTTCAGACATGCACTCCTTGTAGTTAGCTCATAGAGTTTCAATGCTCTATCACACACTCCTTGCATTTAGCCTAAAGAACCCATAACTAATCCAACAACCTCACAGATAGAGGATTTTATCTCTATCCTTGCAGATGAAATTTAACATACACATATAAAACATAACCATTCATAAACACATAGATGATATTCATAAACACATAAAAAAGAACGTAGAAAGCATATCATGCAGGAAAAAATGCTCTTTCTATTAATCTGAAAGGTTAATTACAGTGTATGAGTCTAGACTGCAACTGAGTCTCAGTCCTCAACTCTCCTCCCCTAACAGTAACTATCAGGACAACTCTTGGAACCTCTAATTGAGCATACAATACAAATATTTATACAATATGGGCTCTACGAGCTTTCCCTCCAAGCTATACTAGTGGTGTCTAATCACCATCAAAACGCCTAACTATTGAGGAAGATTACAATGAGTGGAAATCTGATCTGAATCGGATACAGATCCCTCCTATCGTCATCCACTTAAGATGACCCTAGTTACAACTTGTGTGAAAGAACAACTTGGCTCTTCTAGCCTGACAACATTAATTTCCTTAATTACAATTTAAACATAGAAAGAAAAATGAGAGGGTGATGCCTCTCCCTTCCTTGAATATGCACCAATGTTCTAGATAGCTGGCGCATGTTGAGGTGGACCGATGATCCTACATCATACCCCATGGATACGAAAATTCATGAGCTCCTGATCATGATCTTTCTAGCTCTGTTGAAATCCTCCTGGATCCCAAAATTTCTCCTAGAGTCGTCCTCTTGCTCCTCTGATTTGTTGCTTCTGTTGTTTCTTTCCTACTACTCATGCAAGTTATTTGTTGTCCAAATTCTCCTTTTTGATAGCTTATTCTACTGAATTCACCATCAACCTCTTTATCTCCTTTATGGCTTCTTCCAAATGCTCTCCTGGCTTGTTTTTCTCATGCAGTCTGCTCAGCTGCAACTCCTCATGTCGGTCGATGAGCAGTCCAACTTGGTCCCCCATGCTACCTTCATCTTCTGTGATGCTAACTGGCCATCCTACTGAAGAATCCATCTTTGCAGGTCCATCCCTGAAGTGTTGCTCAACTATCCTTTATGACAGGTTACATTCTGCCAGTTCTTTTATTGGTTCCCTTCCATCTCCCTACAACTTCTCCTCAGGCTGGTACATCTCCCCGAGCATGGTTATCTCTTGGAATCCATCTTCTGGTTCTAGACTATCCAACCAATCCTCCAACATCCTAAAATCCATATCCCACTGAGTGAGCGATCCAATTGTTTTCTCTTCCTTTATTGTTGGGGAATACTTCAGTATCTTGTCCTTCTCCGCCTTTGTAAAAATTGAAATTGGTTGTCCTTCTGCTTCAACTTCACCTGCAACTTGTGCACTAGACTTTGCTAGGCTAATTGGAAGGAATATTTGAATTCCCCCAATGTTCAGAATACTCCTCTGATCCTCCTCCTCTATGATGGAAGTATTTAACTTCTCATTATATTTATTCATGTGGTCTACAAATCCACATGAATATTCATATGGATGAGTCATTTCTTCTTCCTCCTTTCCATCTGTCACCACCCCTTGCCGATATGAACTCCTAGATGAACTCATATCTTCTCCCTTTCTCACCTGGAAAATTGGAGTTTCTCCTCTACCCTCCTCGAAGTTTATGAGATGAGCTGATATATTCTCATTTACCACCTAGAAACCTATGAGGATTCCTCCAGATATCTTTCCCTCACCATTGAGGTTTTCAGAATATCTCAGCCACCTTTTTAACACCTATTGATATCTTCTGGCCAACAACTTCTGAACAAGCCACTTGACTGTTCTTTTCAAAGGCCACTCGTATCTCCAACGTACATTTGCCTCCTGCTACATATTCAATGCTAGCTTTTCCATCTCTTCTCGGATTTCACTGAACTCCTTTTCCAGTTCCTCTTTTCTCTTCCATGGATAGTCTTTTCCTCAACTGTGCTTATGGCCTTTGACAACCATATTTCTTCACCTACAATCCACATGGTTGTCCACCATCCACTACAAACCTTGCAATAGTCTCTACAGAGCATATCACTATGTCTTCTTTCCTACATAAATCAATCATGTGGATATGATACCACTCTGAAGGTATCATAGTATCTCCTTTATCTCTTTCTTCTTTTCTAAGAATAAAATCAGGCTCTCATACCACTCAGACTCACCCCCCCCTTTTTCTCTCCTCATGGTTGTGAAACCTCTCGGTCTTGGATCGTTCAGTGCTCTGAGTCAGATTGACTCTTCTCTCACCTATTGGAACCCAATGTGATTTTTTTTTCACAGGTCCCTCTTTCTCCAAAGTGCGGGTCCTTTCAACCTCGTGGCTCTCTTCTTGGCCCCTTTGAAGAAAGTGATGGTAGAGCTAGTTTCCTGTGCTAGGCCCTCTCTATCATATGACCTCAAGATATATCCCGGGGATAAACCATAAAAGGCTCTTCAACTTTGGGACTTCATCCTATTCACAACATTCAACTCCTATGTCCCTGAACTGCGAATCAACAAACTCAAATGATGCAAGGATCAACAGTCCTCGTCGCTCCCTTAGATCAATGGCTATGATCTATTCTGACTCTGGCCTTTAAGAGTCTCATCTTTATGCTCTCCCTATTTCCTTCCAAAGAACCACTTCTCTAAAATGTGTGGATATCCTCCACGTGTCCCTTCCAGATCCAATGGTCTGGATTCACTCCACCCATCACGACTTCATGAAGATTTCCATTTTCTCTTGGAAAATCCTCTGGAGATCAAACTCCCAGATCTTCTGATCTTTGATATAAATCATATCAAGGAGAAAGAGAACAAAGTGGTTGATGCACTCAAAAAAAGACTGCGTGAATTGCATGCTACAACCATTAGCATGTACCAATTAGATTTGAAAGAAAAAAATTTGGAGGCTGCAAAATTAGATTTGCAATACAAGGAATTAGTGGAAAAATTACAGCAAGGTAATTTGCAACATAAAATTGAAGAATATAAGCTAGATAATGATGAAATTATGAAGTATAGGGGCATAATTCATGTACCAAATTCGCGTGAATTAAAAAATCTGATATTGAGAGAAATGCATAATGTGCCTTATGTTGGGCACCCAGGTTATAAAAAAAACTATTGTTGTTGTTAAGAGCCAATATTATTGGCCAGGATTGAAGAAAGAAGTTGTTGATTTTATTGCCAAATGTTTGGAATGTTAAAAGGTAAAGGCTGAACATAAACACCCAGTTGGGTTGATACAACGATTACCCATTCTTGAGTGGAAATGGGAAGTTGTAACAATGGATTTCATCACCAAACTGCCCAGAACAAGCAAGAAACATGATTCTATCATGGTAGTGGTGGATAAACTTACTAAAGATTCCCATTTTATTCCAGTAAAGCCCACTCACAAGGTAGCCAACATTGCTGGTATTTTAATCCATGTGGATATCGTTGGCCACCCACCTATTCTACTGGCTCAAAAAACCGTTTTCCACCTTGGCAGTTTTTCGACAGTTTTTCAGGTTCCAAACTTCCGGGGTCGTTTTGAGGCCCTAAACAACATTTTTTAGGAATTTGGGGCATAGGTGACTATTGAAGGCACTAACCTGTGCTAGTCGAAAATTGTTTTTCTGGGTTAGACCTTTCCAATAGGCTATTATGCGCCTAAAAAATAGATCATATGCACACGTTTTGACCCCAGGAAGTTGATGTACTAACTTACCCAAACGAGGCCCACATGAATTTTGGTGCTTCATCTCCAAGGGTTAGGGTTTTTGACATTCCTGTTTATTGTAAAAGGCCCTCAGAGCCTCATTGTAACCATGTTCTTGTGAACGAGCACAACCATCACATCTTTTCTCAGAGATAAGCTACCACCATTCCAAAAAGCTTGTTTTTCGCTACATTTTATAGTTTCGACTTATTTCTTTATTGAATAGAAAATCAATTTTACTGTATCTCTGTTATTTTGTGTTAAGCATATTTCAATAATTTGTATTTATTTTGTTATGCTCATAAAATTTGAATCATTGGTATTAGAGCGGTCTTCTCATTATCATCTTAATGCATGTCCCCAACGAGGCCAGGGTACAAAGAATTGGGTCTTGATCTTGTTTCTCTTGAGGACAAAATATCTCTCACGCCCAAGCGACCTATCATGGTAGGAGAAAAGAAAGATGATGGGACAAGAGATCCTTTCAAAATGTTGCTTGAGGAAGCCCTCACACAATGGAGGAACAAGATGATGGATAGGCTTGCGCAAATCCTTTGGTGGCTACCAACATGCGACTCATCTTCCTCGAGCGGAGGCATCACCCCCTTCAAGGTACAAATCAACTTCAATATTCCTATATTTGAAGGTCACATAGAAGAATATGATGTAGACAAGTGGGTGAATCTACTAGAAGGTTATTTTTCTATCCATAACTTTTTGATTCGAGAAAAGATTACTTTTGCGCTCCTCAATGTCATTCCTCATGTCAAAGATCAGTGGGAAAATTTCTGTGAGCAAAAGGAAACAGAGGAACCCTCATTATTTACAGTCATGACCACCTGGGAATCATTCAGGGATGCTAGTATGAAACAATACTACCTAGTCAGAAGTTATGATGACTTGTATACCAAATGGACCACACTGCACCAGGAAAGAGACCAAGCAGTGCTAGAGTTCACAAATATCTTCCATACCTTACACACCAAGTTGGGTATCAAATATTCAGAGCGACATATGGTGCTAAAGTATCCTGGTGTTTTATATATATGCATCCAAACTGAAATGGAATTTATGGACACCTTGTCCTTGGGAATGGCCTACCGATATGCCATCAAAATCAAGCAGAAGCTCAAACAAAAGACACGTCAATTTGGGCATAGGAACCCCTCACAGAAAAATCCAGGAAAGGGTGGCTCCAACCCACAGAACAAAAGATAGAGTAAATATGGACAGTATCAAGATAACCAGTCCAAGCCACAAGCAAAGAAGGACATCAAAAAGACAAACAAAGATACCGGGAAGTGATGAGACTTCCATAAGAGCCCTTGGCATAACACTGTTGACTGCCTCTCAAAGAAGTCTCTTGTAGCCGAAGTGAAAACCTTTGAATCAGATGTGGGTTTTGACTCTGAGTTAGAACAAGAAAGGGGAAGACAGATCATTGATGTGGAACCTAAAGCCACTGTTTCTACCACCAAGCTCCATCCTAATGAACCAGATGGTCCATATGAAGGAGAGTGCCTCTTCCATTCACATATGTGGGTAGAAGGCACCCCATTGCACTTCATTTTCTATAGTGGTAGCCAAAAGAACCTCATCATAGCAGAGGTCGTCAAGACGTTGGCCCTGCCGACAATGCCACACTCACAACCCTACACCATTGGATGGCTCTGCCAAGGAAGCAATCTCCACGTCAACCAATAGTGTCGACTTTCGTACGACATCAATCCCTTCAAAGACGAGGTATTGTGTGATGCTGCTCCTCTCGAAGTTTGTAATGTTCTTTTGGGCCAACCTTATTTATGGAAACATCATGATGTATATGAGTCTAGGCCTTGTAGTGTTATTATTACTTTGAACATGAAATTGTACAGGATACATGAGGCAGTCCCTCCTAGTGCTATTTCCTTGATCTCTACCAAGAAATACAGGAAGGTCATCTCTTAGACCGAGAAATTCATATTCTTCGTGATTCAATCTCAGAGTGAGAAAAATATCACAACCACATCTAGGGCCTTTGCGGTCAATCTCTCCACACAACATAAGCAAGTGGATAAGGTCATGGAAGCATACTCAGATATCTTATCATATCCTACAAGGGTACCTCTACACTTCTAGGTCAAGCATCCCATCGATCTGACCCCAGGTGCACCACTACCCAATGGGTCAGTCTACCACCGCTCTCTGTTATAAGCTGAGGAGATCAAGAGGCATATCTAAGAACTAATCCACAAGGGTCACATCCATCCTAGATCATCTCCTTGTGGGAGCCCAATCATGCTAGTGTAGAAGAAAGATGGAGCCTGGTGACTCTGCAATGATTATTGAACCCTGAATAAATCGCATTCTGAAACCGGTACTCGATTCCCCGAATTGAAAACCTCCTTGATTAGATCATGGGGGCCAAATAATTTAGTAATATTGATCTAAAGTATGGCTACCATCAGGTCCTAATAGAACATGCAAATGTATGGAAGACAACCTTCAAGTCAAAAGAAGGTCTTTTTGAATGGTTGGTCATGCCCTTTGGTTTGACAAATGATCCAACAACTTTTATGAGGATGATGGAGGATATCCTATGACCTTTACTCAATAATTTTGTAGTGGTGTATCTGGATGACTTCCTCATATACAAAAAGACTTGGGCGAAACACTTGCAGCATATTCAACAGGTTTTTCACACCCTTCAGCAGCACAAACTATATGCAAACTTGGAAAAATGCTCCTTTGGCATGGACAAGGTCCATTAATTAGGATACCTCATTGATTAGGATGGTGTGCATGGGGATCCAACCAAGATGCAGGTCATCCGTGAATGGCCAAACCCAACCACACTCACTGAACTTCAGAGCTTCTTGGGCCTCGCCAATTTCTATCGCAGTTTCATGCTGGGATTCTCTCATATCGCATGGGCCCTCAGCCAAGTAACCAGGGGTTGTAGTAAGGAAAATTTTGTGTGGGGCCTAAACCAAGAACAAGCCTTCGATGAATTGAAGAAGTGTTTTTTCTCATCCCTGGTACTTTCATTACCGTACCTAAAACATCCCTTTGAGATCAAGACAAATTCTTTAGACTATGTTGTGGGTGTCGTTCTCACTCAACACGACCACCCCGTGGCATATCATAGTGAGACACCATCAGATGTTGTCCGTAATTACCTTACTTAGGACAAAGAAATGTACTCCATTGTGTAATCCTGCTGCCAGTGGAGACATTACATTCTTGGGAAGGAGATAGTCATCCACACTGATCACAAGCCACTACAGTTCATGTAGACCCAAGGAAAATTGCAGAATGACCGCCATTAGAAGTGTTCAACATACTTACAATAGTTCCACCTCAACATCAAGTATAATACAAGAAGTACCAACCGAGTTGTTGACTTCCTCAGTCGATCTCTAGTCATGGAACTCACCACGGTGATAGACTCTTGCAGCCACGATACCTCCGGATGGCCCCACCTCTACAAGACAAAACCTAACTTCTCCAACACCTACCAAATGTTGGGCACCAAGTCAGTGGTCACTAATTTCCATCTTCAAGAAGATTTTTTGTGTTGTTTGGGCCATCTCTAAGTTCCATCAAGCAAGCACAAAAAGATGATTTTGGAAGCTCACTAAAGTTGGGTGGCAGGACAATTTGGTGTCTAAAATATAGTGTAAGTGTTGCAGAAACATTTCCACTGGCTGAAACTTTGACAATATGTCGACAAGTATATCAAGTCCTGCATCGCCTGCACTATTGCCAAACTGACCACTAGGTAACATTTCATGTACACCGCTCTTCCTACTCATAACAACCCGTGGGAATCCATCTCAATGGACTACATGTTGGGCCTCTTGTCCACCAAGAGGGGTAATGACTGAGTTTTTGTGGTTGTTGATCACTTTTCCAAGATGGAGATTCTAGTCGCCTATAAGAAGAACATCACAGTAGAAGCCACTACCAATATATTCTTTGAATGAGTAAGGGTACATTTTGGATTCCATAAACCATTATCTCAAATCGTGATAGTCGGTTCCTCGGCTCATTCTGGTCAAGCCTCTAGTCACTGTTGGATATCAAGCTCACCAAATCCACTTCCTTCCATCCCCAAACAGATGGCCAAACTGAGGTTGTCAATCAGATGGTCGTATATATCTTAGGCAGGTACAATTCAAAACACCCCTGCACATGGGATGAGAGTCTTCCCTATTTCCAACATAGCTACAATCGAGCATTGCATAGCCTAACTCGCCACAACCCCTTTCAGGTGGGGTTGGGATTCCAACCATTGGGCCCCATGGATGTTTCACTACCCCTGGCGACCACCTCGACCGACTCATCCCTTAATCCACCAGAATCTAACAAAGCTACCTGGTTCATTGAAAAGATCCAACACATCCGCCAACATGTTCATGATATTCTACATAATTCTAATTCCAAGTACAAGTAATGCCACGATCAACATCGGGTGCCACATAAGTTTCAGGTGGGCGACAAAGTTTGGTTGCATTTGCAGAAAGAACGCCTCACAGGGCCCCATCAGAAGCTTAGAATACTTTGTTATGGGTTTTACACCATCACCAAGGATGTGAGTGACAATTATTTTGAGCTCAACATTCCCCTCTTCCTTAGTCTTCATCTAGTCTCCAACGTGGCTCTCCTTCGACCATATTTCCCACCATTATTGGACACCTGAGAGATAGCAGACAAATTGCCACCAACAAAACTCAACCATGACTACATGCAACAGGAATACAATGATCACATTTTGGACACACAGATCAAGGGCACTCGACAACAAATGATCCATCTTTATCGAGTCGTCAAAGCAGGGCAACTCCTGCACCAAGGAAAGTGGCTCACCCAGGGAAAAATTCAGCAGAAATTTCCTCATCTAATGTGGGAACTCAACGCAATGGAGACCATTAGTTCCTTAGGAGGGAGGATTGATCCAGGTGGATATCAGTGGTCACCCACCTATTCCACTGGCTCAAAAAACAGTTTTCCACCTTGGCAGTTGTTCGACATTTTCTTGGGTTCCAAAATTCCCGGGCCGTTTTGAGGCCATAAACGACGTTTTTTGGAGATTTGGGGCCCAAGTGATTATCGAAAGAACTGACCCAGGCTAGTCATAAATTTATACCTTTCCAACGGGCTATCCTATGACTATAACTAAGATCGTATGCAAAAGTTACAACCCTGGGAAGTTGATGTACTAACTTACCCAAATGAGGCCCACATGACTTTTGGCGCTTCATTTCTTAGGGTTAGATTTTTGGATGTCTAGGGTTTTTGACATTCTTGTTTATTGTAAAAGGCCTTCAGAGCCTCATTGTAACCATATTATTGTGAATGAGTGAAACCATCACATCTCTTCTCAGAGATAAGCCGCCACCATTCCAGCAAGATGGTTTTCCACTGCATTTTACAGTTTCATCTTATTTCCTTATTGAATACAAAACCAGTTTTATTGTATGTCCTTTATTTTGTGTTAAGAATATTTTAATCATCTGTATTCATTTCATTTTTCTCATAAAATACGGATCATATTTATATGAGAGAAATTGCTCGATTACATGGTATACCCAATTTACCTCAAATTTTTGGAAGGGATTATTTAATGGATTTTGAAAAAAATTTGAGTTTTAGTACAACTTATCATCCAGAATCAAATGGACAAACAAAGAGGGTGAATCCAATGATTGAGGATATTTTGAGGATCTATGTGATGGATAAACCATCAAAATGGGAAGACTAGTTGCACTTAGTAGACTTTGCTTATAACAATGGGTACCAAACATCTCTAAAGATGAGCCCATTTGAGGCACTTTATGGAAAACAAATCAACACACTGGTAAGCTGGGATAACCTAGTAGATAGAGAAGTGGTTGGGTCATATTTACTCAGGGAAATGGAGGAGAAAATGTTGAAAATAAAACAAAATTTAAAGGTTGCCCAAGACAGGAAGAAAAGTTATTCTGATAAGGGAAGAACTTAGAGGGAATTTAAAGTGGGAGACCATGTATTTTTGAAAGTGAAAGCCAACAGCAGTTCCCTCAAGTTGGGAAATTGTTCAAAGTTGGCATCTCTCTATTGTGGGTCATTTGAAATCTTAGAGAGGATTGGTCTAGTAGCTTATATGATTTCATTTCCTGCATCCATGTCTGTTCATAATGTATTCCATGTATCATTGCTCAAGAAATATATACCTGATGTTAATCATGTTATTGATTGGAATATGATTCAGGTGGAGCAAGAATGTGCTTTCCAAGTGCATCTGGTACGCATTTTGGACCGAAAAATCAAACAGCTCCAGAATCGAGCCATAGGGATGGTAAAGGTCCTATGGACCTGGTACGGTCCTGAGGATGCTACTTGGGAGCATGAGGATGCAATGCGGGAAGAATACCCAAATATTTTTGAGGATTTTTGAATTTGTTTTTGTATATGTGTACATAATGCACTGAGGACAATGCATAAATAAGGGGAGGGGATTGTAATACCCCTAGGATGAACACAATTGTAAATGTAAAATGAAAATGTAATTAAGCTGGTGAGTTTCTTGATATTAGTTTTGTATGCACCTTTCATGGCATAGTGCACGCATGTACTTCACACTAAAATGATGAAGTGTGCACATTCCAAGATACCACGCACAACAACTTAAGTGCGTGCGATTTTGAGGCCAGGTATCTTTTGTGTATATTTTTTGTTTTATAGGTTGGTGAGTCAATTATTATAAGCTGGGAGGCTTATGTTTTGTATTAGTCTAGAGAGCCTAGATGTTAAAGTTCAGTGAGCCTATTTTTGTATATGTCTCATCATTAATATAAAATTCATCATCGCGCATAGACCCGCCATGATACAAGAGTATGGGGGAATAAACTTCACTAGTTAGGGAAATGGGGGGGATAAAAGTTAAGAAAAAGGGATAAGTTAGGGAGCTTAAGACAAAAAGGAATATTGTATTAATATTCCTTAAATCATAAAGTATGGAAAATTAGTTATCCTAAGTTCTAAGGATGGGGACAAGTGGTCTAAATTAGCTCCCAACATGACAAGTGTCAAGTTGAGAACCTGCATATATATAGTTTAGACTTAGTTCATTTTCAAGGGATTCAGTCATTGATTCAATGATTCAATGATCATTAACTCACTCACTCAGTTGTCCTTGGACCCTATTGTAACTGTATCTAAAACTATATATGTACCCATACCCAATTATGTAGCTGGTTAGCTTCAGAGCTGGACTAAAGAAGCAGGTTGTCAGGCCCGTGGCATATTGAAGAGGCGGGTTGTCATTCCCATGAGGAATCTCTCAAGGTGAGATAATTACTAGGAATTGATTTATGAATGTGCTAAACTACAACTACAGGGCTCTGAGACTTCCTGTCTGACCTATTGCTGAATCCTGGAAAGGAAGTGGGGAAACCGAAGGACTATTGAGAAAATAAGGGGCACACTTCCTGGGGTGGGATAGGCATGTGGGGAATGAGGGAATATAGGTTGTTATTTTGATTTGGCACATGTGACAGTGTCTTTCCTGTTGTCTATGATACATCATCCTGGTTAGGAAATCCCTTTACCCGGTTGGAGTTTAGTCCCATCTCGGGGGTGAACCACTACTGAGAGTGATGAGTAGTGTGGTCTAAGGATGGGAGGTTTGTGGAAGCTCTACACACAATTGGTGATATTCTTACCAAGATAAGTGTCAATTGTGTGATAAATTACATGCTGCATTATTATTTACGTGTTTTTTTTTATGGGTTTATCCTATGTGTGATTTAAAACTATTTTTATATTTATGGGTATTTCCTATATATGTTCCATGTACATTTTTATTGTTATTTTAGTATGAATTTGTGCATTTATAGAATGTATTTGTCTGTTTATGTCTTATATATAAAGTTCCGCAAGATTTCTGTGTGTACATGTTTTAGTTGCATGCAGTTCGAAAAATTTATGTGGCATAGCTCAGTTGGAGCCTGGGTATGTTACAGTATGGTATCAGAGAATGAAAACATTTTCTGGAGTAGCATGGCCCAAGTTGGGTGGCCAGGGATGTTGTAGATCCCACATTGTAGAGTTGTTGGACCTCGTAGTATTGAATACTCCACCAGAAGTAAGAACGGAAAGGGAGCATGAGGATATAGGTCATAATGAGAGAATTGCATTGATCATTCAAGAAATCACATATATGCATAATAAGAGAGCATATTAATGGAAAAATATTTAGGAGGATGAAAAACTGCAAGAGTTAGAACAAAAAGAGGAAGGTGTAAATACTACACTGCAAGAACTGAAGCAAAAGAAGAAAATGATGACAATCCTGAATAGATTGAGTAGTGCACAATAAATGAATAATTTGCAGACAGAGATGAGGACTATACAAGAAGAAAAACAGTCAAGGCAGACACAGTTGGAACCACTAAAAGAAGGCGTAGAAAAAATTCTTATAGAGATTGATGCAACAATGGGTCAGGTTGAACATGTTGGATTAGAGAGTGGAGAACTGTTGAAGGAGCATATTACTGCGCAAACTGTGGAGACTGTAGAAAATAAGAGCATGTAAGAAAAATATTTGAAGAAATCTCAGGCAGGTTCTAGGATCTAGAGAAGTTAGTTCATATGGAACACACTACATGAGTGGATCAAGACGAGCCACAAATGAGTGTTGGGGGCCTGTTGGAACATGATATTTTTGGGAAAAGAACAACAATTAATGAAGGAAGTTAGGAAATGGACCAAAAAATGAGAGCGCACCGGAAAACAAGGAAGAGCAGCATCAAGAAAGCAGGAAAGTCAAAGAAAGGAAGAAGGACGTGGATCAACGATGAAAACAATTGGATTTTGGACCAGCCGTGCTCAGGGAGTTGGAAAGTGGACAAACCTAATCCACATAGAGTTAGTGGGTTAGGTTTTTGGTCATTGTTGTAATGGGTCATCAACCCATTTTTGTAATATAAATATGTGTTTCAATATAGTTAGAGAGGTTTTTATCGACTTATCTAGTGATAGTTAATTTTGGATCTATAGAGTTCTTGTGGAGCTGGTGTTGAATATGATCATCGAGTTGGTTTTTGAGAGAGAGATATGCATTGTAATCGAGGGTAATTTCGCAAGATATGGATCTTAGTGCGATCTTTTCATCCTCAACTGTAATGTGTGCATCTCTATAAACTTTGATGACGAATAATAAAACAACAAGACAACCATATCTTTATGGACGTAGCCCAGGGGGCTGAACCATGGTAAACTTTTTGTCTATGTGTGGAATTTTTTTCTTATTTTTTTCTATGGTTTCTCTATGATGAATGAATAAATATGACGACAGTAAAATGTAGTGCACAATAGAATAGTCAAGATTATTACTACATAATAAATATTAAATGAATGAAAATGATTACAGAATGGTATATATGGATGTCTTGATGTAATATAATAGTAGATATAATGTGGTTGAGGTAGAAATAATGTCCCTCATCTCCTCAATATATTCCCTTATGATATTGCAAAAATCTAGGTCCTATAGTCACCCATAAGCCATCTCAGGTGAGACTGCATTGTGCACTATGTGCGCATTGTTTCCTTTTGGTCTCCAGAAGGGTCGATGGTTTGCAGGGTCTTATTGGAAATATAAATTAAAACCTAGGTCATCCCTAAGCATCCAACAATGCAATCATTATTCAACTAGTCTTGTAACATACCCAACAACCAGGTTCATCCACGCTACTTCAAAAATGCACTTCAATAACACTCTGAATACCAATTTTAATGTACAATGAATAGAAAAACCATACTTTTTTTTCTCGAATAGTGATACGAAACATAGCCATTGCCCGGGTACTTTGGAATTCTCCCTCTTGGACTAATTATGAATTTATGTTCCATCATTTTTATTAAGAAACATGAATCCAATACATGCAATTAACGAGAACATGTTGAAATGTAAAAGAAAATAACAACATGCCATGCATAAAAATAACCAACAAACATGCATATAATATACAGATCATCTTAGAGATAAATATAGATAGCATAATATAAATTACACAAAAAACAAGAAGAGCACTTATATTTAATTAAACCATTTACCAACTAGCTACATACATCGAGCGTTCCACCCAACCATATACACTATTTTTCCAAATATCAATAATAGTTCATCCCCAATCCAGGGCTATGAATCCACAAGGATGTGTCCTAGGCTGACTCTAAAATACACAACAATTAACTATCCAACTCTCACAGTTTTCACAACCACACAACAATCCTAATTTGTCATCTCTCTTTCCCAACATCCTACACAACCCAAGAGTGTGAACCCCTTCACTACCATGTAGTCCCTCGGGTTATCCCACCTCTTTCTAGGGATCTAATGCTAATATTCTAAAAATATCAATGTTGGAAAATCTAAGGATTTCCTATTGTGAATAGTTATACTGGACATGCCAATGCATCCAATAACTCAGGCATTCATTCCCTCTTGTAATGATGCGTAATTCCCTACATCCATTTAGCAATGGATCTCTACCTCAATCCATTTGTTTCCATGCCATAACCAGCAAAGAATTGAGCAAGCATGAGTGACTAAATGATAAGCAAAAATGAATGAAGAAACCCCCAAACAACCCAAAAGAGGGTTTTATATAATTACATGAAATAAAGAACAACATGGCCTCCCCATGAAGCTCATGTAACCACTTATCCCAACTAAAATCAATATGGGTGAATAAAATAATAATAAAAAGACTTGGCCCCTTTATCCCCCTCTCTCATGGAATCATAGCCCTCTATCTCTATTATCCTTTTTTGTCTTGTAGCCAACGATGTATTTTTTTATTAACAATATTCAAAGTATTACATTTCCTAGGCACTCAAGCCCCTTTCAATATATCGACTCACTATCCCAAGTCACATTTAGATAATACATTCTAGTTCATCGAGATTAAAATCGAGGATGTTACAGCCCCCTCCCCTTATTTTTGCAATATCCTTGGTGCATAACCCCATACCAATGTTCTTAATATTACAAATCTAGGCTCTCCATCATTTAATCTGCACAGGAATTCTAGTTAAAACTTATATGCATAGGCATTTCATCCTAAAACCATGTATACATAGGCACGCTGACCCAAAACATGCATAATGATATCACCATTTATAAATATTCTGGTAGCAATTCCAACCATCAATATCTTGTTCCCCATCATCCTACATAACCCATGGAAGTGTATGCCCTTCTCTGCTCTACATTGCCTCAAGCTATAACAGTTCTCTTCAGGGCTTGAGTGCACTTGGCCAGGAAGTCCTAGATTTTCAACTCTAGGAACCCCTGCTTCAACAAGTCCACTAGACTTTCTTCGTTCCATGCATTTTTCCTTCAGCTCGATTTCCTTTCGGTGCTCTTCTTCCCAGGCTTCCAGATTCAATAGCCCACATCTCATCTAAATTACACACATATAGTCATCATGAGATATCATCATAAAAATTTTCAATTATAACTTTTCAAATCTATTTTATACAAGAAAATAGAATTTCCCAAGCATGAGATTCTTTCTCATAATTTGTTTGGCTCTTGCAGTTGTAGATATCGGTCTTCTTTATGGGATTACATCATTTCCATATCCAAGACTACTCTACCTACAATTTTCCCAGTTTACACTCATTGAAACCTATTGTCAGTATCTCATGTACAATATATATCCATGGAAACAATTACAAAAATTCACAAAGTGATCTCAGAATTGTTTACAGTTAACTATTTAATCACTTCCATTAATCCAACTATTAACTGGATTGAACCCATCATTATCTAGACATGTATTATCAGCCAATATTTTATTTATTTAGCCATCAATATTTTCATTACTCTATTCCCCTGACATATCTTTTCTGTAATCCATCTTTATGTAACTACTTTAACTTGCAACTTTGTTTTTGCAATCTCTAACAACTCTCAAAATGTTCTCAACTTCAAGAGTTAGTAATAATCACATCATTTGATCTATTATCATAATCATTTATATGAAATAGAATATATGCATGGAATCACCAAAATGCATTCAATAATACCTTTAAGCATAAACAACTCTGTGTTAGCATGCATGTGTTGAACTCTACCACTTGCACACTTTTACATCTTACTCATGCATACCTATTCAATGAACCTATGCATTGGTTTCATAATGTCCTTATCTAAATCATGCATCCCACCATGGTGAATTGGAAGGTCTGGCCAATGCCTCGAAACATCATCCACACACTTCCTTTTTCTTGCTCAAACATTTGGATTCCCTCCTTTGCAACCCAAACACAACACCAAGAATATAGATATTGGGTGCTCTTTAGTGTTGGAAAGAAGGTTGCAGTCCAAACATCAATTATAGAAGGAATACTATAGGTTACTAGTGTGAAACCATAGCCTTTCCATATCCAACCATGTCATGGCATTACACATGACTAGATTTATTGGTATTCATTTATATAATAGATTTATACCCCCTTGAATGTATTATTTATTAACTCATAACCAACACATTGCTCATATGTTATTATGTCGTATGAATGAATTCCAAAGTTAAATAACTTTTATAAATATCATAGTCCTTCAACCTTTACCATATTGAATGGTTAATTATTCCAATGAATGCATTCAAAACACATATAATATCACTTTAAAAGTTAAATTTTGGATGAGGAAATTCTTACCTGAATACCTTTAAGCAATTATGTAGGATAATACATCAAATTCATACATGCATAGATACCATTTAATTTGTTTGATTCTACCTAATTAGTTGGTATCAATAGGAGATACCATGCCTCCTTCACCAACCTCTTATTCAACATTTAATCTTCATGTTGTTCCTTCATATGGATGGCTTCCATATGTTTCATCATCGATACTTTCAGCCATGCAACAACTTTCTTTTTCATAGCACAATAGTGATGATTAGCAACTTTATAATTCATATATATAAGAATACAACACCCCTAATGTACCACATGTTATATGTACTCTCAAACACTTTCACATGCACTAATTCATATCTATCTACAATAATAATGGATCGCTAACATGTCCATGAGTGCATATGTTCTCCACCTTCCTGTTCAATATATGGTTGTCCAATGTCGATATAATAATTGTTACTATAGCAATTTGCATCAACTTCTTTCATCAGGTATACCTCCCTTTGTTGTTCCTGGTTATCCTCAATTCTATTGGACTCTTATCACCCTTCCTTGGTGCTACAATACACTCTAAGTATCTTGGAATCCACCTCATTGTACCTATTCCATTATCACAATATGTTCAAGGAATTTGATCATCCCTAGAGTTCTTCTTCCATTTATGGAATACCTTTCCTTGAAGTCTGATTAGATTGTTTAGAATAACTTTGCACACAATGCATTTCCTTATGTATCTATTACACTCTTTAGAGTGCATGAGTCTTCATTATTTTACCCCTAAACTTCATATACTTGTACTATACTTCTACTACACTACTATGATAATGAAAATGGAGGTATTGACCCAAAAAATGTATAACTAGTCCCTGGATATGATGAACCATGCCTCCATGTATACACTATGTCTCTTTTTATTAGAGGAATAGCTTCCTAAATTCTTAATTTACCTAGTTTAACCTAGTTCATATCTTAACATTCTTCCTTTATGGATTTTTTCTCCTCTTTGGATGAATCCTTGACATAACACTCTTTCCAACGACTATTCATGTGCCTTGATATGATCTCTAAGCTGGAATTCATGGATTCCTAAAAAATCCATATTTTCACACCATTTATACACTTTCTCCACAGGTGAAATTTTAATAGAAGATGAACTTATGTCAATTGTATAATAAAAAACCTCAAGAACCAAGAAAAACTTTGTATTGGGCACTGATAGTAATCATGATGATGAACTCACAACAATCTTCATAATCTCCATCCACTGCTCTAGTAATATTTTACAACAATCTGGAATCAAGAACTTTGTCCTTTTTACATAAATTTTCTTTCTTATTTTCTTTTCTTAAACCACGTCTCTTAATCATCCCTCTAAATCCAATTCTTATCTCATAATCCAGTTTTTTTCTTCAAGATATTTATGATGACTGTAACCATGCTCAAAACTGAGCTCGGGATCAAAATTTATGGTATTTTTAAGTTTTCAAACCATCTTTTGTAATCTCCATGTGGCACCCACGTGGCTCCAAATCACTAACACAAAATGACATGGATTGACATGTCAGGACATGTAAAATCTCCCATGTGGCACATCTTAAACAATGAACGATGAGCATGTTTACATAACTGGTGGGAAGTGGTTCCATGCCCAACCGGGCACCATGATCTAGTTGATCCCTACAGATGAAATGGCCAAATATCCTACCGATTTGTGGTTATCCATTTATCTTGTCCTCGAAGCCATACCCCAACCGGGGCCTCACCTCACCAAGAAACTCACCCCACCAGGTACCAGGATCCCATGTTTTTCCAAGACCCTTGCCAACAAATCTCTACTCGAACCTAGTCCATTCCAACAGGATACCGACCCACCTCAAAATTTATATATGACTTCCATCCAAATCCCCAGTCATAGTCCCATCATGGATATTACATATTCTTATCATCCAAGTCTCCATTCACTGGTGCACTAGAACACTAGGCGATTAAACCACCATGAAACTTACATATGACTTCCATCAAACTCTCAGGTCACCGGTCCAACGAAACACCGAGCCAATGGCCCACCATAGAACTTACATATGACTTCCATCCAACTCTATGCTGACCATTCCATCAGAACATCGGGCCACCGGTCCACCGTAAAACTTACATTTGACTTCTATCCAACTCTCTGGTCCTTAATCCACCAGAACACCACTAAATTTACATATGACTTCCATCCAACCCATCCAACTCTCTCAACACCAATCCATCAAGACATTGCTCCATTATCCCACCATAGAAATTACATGTGACTTCCTTCCAATTCTCCAATCACCAGTCCACCAGAACACTAAGCCACCAACCCATCGGGGCCTCGATCACCCCTCACAAATTATATCCAATTTTCCACCATACAATTCCAATATGGTCCACTAGAAAACTGGATTACCGTGCCACTGAGCACCCTACATAGAAGCCTCCTGCATCCAACTCCCTACCTACTAGTGGGCACAGACCACTAGGAATATCACCACCATACTCCCTTTCATTCCTAAGTGATTTTTGGTCTAGTGAAAAATATTTTCCCATGGGGTCCTAACCTCTTCTCTACTCTTCCAATGACATGTTGCGACAAGACAACCTATCACATCATGAAAACTAGAATGTATGGAGGATTACTAGGTAATGACTGGGCATACTAATGAGGAGATGAGGTGGCAACTAATATTTATACCACACAAAAGATCCATAGGGTTTTTTGCTTCTTCGTGCTTCACACACAAGTGACAAAGGATTTTCTGTTGATTATGAACCCGTTATGCAATACCTCACGAGTGCATGTGGGATAAATAAAATAATGCATTCTCAAATCTACGACATAAAACCACGTGTAGTGTTAAGAACCCAATAGCTACCTTACATGTAGACAATATTGACGATTGTTTACCACTAGAATTCTAGAAGGCATAACTATCGATTATGATTCCCAAATCAAGAAAATGAGCAAAGAATGCTCTCCATGTAAACATTATGCTTTTATGTCTTCCCTTTGCAATGTTTTTTCATCTTCTCATAACGGGGACTCTGTAGAAGCTATTTTTTCTTTGTATTTCAAAATCCTTTTTCTCTGTGACTTCAATCAAATAAGAAGACATGGTATAATATATTCTATGTTGCATCAATATGCAAGATATGTCATATTTACTTGCAATCCATGCACAAAATCACCCAATGCATTCATATTCATTAGAAAATGTACCAATATCATGCAACACAATAGAAACTCTATCATTATGAATGCGACATGAACTATCTTCCCACTTATCCATTGTTCTCCTTTAATTTCGTCACAACTAGGCCTTGAAGGAAGGAAGTACTATGACTTAGGAACCATAATGAAAAGGGGTTTTGAACACTAAATACCACAATTATTATCATCATTAGAAGAAATCAATATTGGGATTTCTTCTTTCATTCTACTACTGCTCCTATTGTTGTGTACCCATGCCAAACATAATAAAAATAAAATTAGAAAGAACAACCACGCCCTTTCCATGGCTCACTGGAAATCCAAGACCATGGAGAATCACTTGAACATGGATTCCATGGCTGAAACAATAGTGCTAAAATACAACATTCTCCCCTACGATGATGTCCCATAACAAATAATTCTCACCCTGAAATGAAAGTCATCCAAATAAATTAAGTCTTGTAGAAGGTGCTCAAAGGCCTAGTGTTGTAACCTACATATTTGATACCACATGTAACATACCTAACCACTAGGTTGAGACATGTTGCTTCACAAATGCACTTCAAGAATTATATGAATACCAATTTTAATGTACGTAGAACAACAAACCAAAAATTTTTACTCGGATACTGATCTGAACTGTACCCATTGCCCAAGTACTTCCAAATTTTCCCTCTTGGAATGATTATGAATTTATGTTCCATTATTTTTATCAATAACATGCTAAAATTTAATTGAAAAGAACAACATGGCATGCACAATAATAACCAACAAACAAGCATTAGATAATCACATCATCTCAAAGATAAATATACACAATGGAATACAAATTACACATAAAACATAAAGAGGACTTATGTTTAATTGAATCATTCACCAACTGGATGCAGATGTCAAACATTCAACCCAATCATAGAAACTATTGTTGAAAATATCAACAACAGGTCACACCCGAGCCAAGGATATGAATCCACAAGGATAGGTCCTATGTCGACTCTAAAACACACAACAATTAGATATCAAACTATTAGAGTTTTCCAAACCACACAACAATCCTAATTTTCCATATCTCTTTCCCATCATCATGCACAACCCAAGAGTGTGAACCCCCTTCATAGCCAAGAATTCCCTTAGGTTTTTCCACCTCTTTCTAGGGCTCTAGTGTTATTGATGAAAAAATATCAACGCTGGAAACTCCAAAGATTCCCAGTTGTGAACAATTATACTCAATATGTCAATGCATCCAAGCACTCAAGTGTTCATTCCCTCCTGGAATGATTAGTAATGTGTCCCAACAAGATTCCATATTGGGTACCCATTTTAAAATGAATCTAAGTAAAATGAACATTGAAAAATAGGTAAAATGGAAAAACCTCATGGGAACCGCCCCCCCTCAAAATACAACGCTGAAAAAGAAAGACAATTGCTAGGAAGTTATTTTCTTTACTCCAGGAAGGTAAAAAAAAAAATAGAATTTATTCTCATTGAAATTATTCACGAAGATGTCGATAGTCCCTTCAGAGGAAGGACAATACTATAAGTAGATGATCATGTCATGAATAAACTCTTTTATGTAATGCATGTGGATCTCGATGTGTTTTGTTCTCTATCGCTACAGTGGGTCTTTACAAAACATCAGTGTTCTCTGATTGTCACAGTATATGATAGTCAAATGATGGAACTAGATACCAATATTGTAACATCCCATCTATAATCCTCAGTTTAATTAATGCATAATGCATAATGTAAATATGAATGTGTCTATGGCCAAGTGATGTAATATGTGAATTACATTTTTTGATTTTAATATATATAATGTTATACTAGCCACTGAGAATATGGATAGAGATGGGGGCTGATTAAACCAGGAGAGAAGGGAAAGTCTAAGAGATTCTAAGTGGGGATCCAAGGGGGAAAGGATTTATGGGTATTAATCCAAACCCATATTTCTAAATTTTATTATCGCTTGGGAAAATCCTTCCATTTTCTGGTTAAGTGTATGAGATCCAAATCATTAAATACTTGTTAGAGGGTGGGTGTGAAAGTCACATCCCATACTTATTGGTAGCATGGAGATGAAGTACAATAATCATTAGGCAGAGTGAGCAGTCAACTATCTTGGGAAAATAGAGTAAATTTGTATGGGGGAGAATAGGCATTTTTACAAATTAATTTTTGGGATGAACAACAAGAAAAGAGTAGGAAAATAATATCAATGGAGCTAGATCAGGAAGGTTGGGTGAATTTTGGAGAATTTTTTAGTGTTTTTTTTTGTTTGCTAGTTTGTCTGTGACCTGCAGGACTATCATATGGTTGAGAATCCATGAATCAAGAAAATCTAAGCTATCAAAATCACCCAGGGATTGCACACATCCCGAGCCACACCAACCCTTAACATGGCTGGATTTTTTTTCCCCATAGGTTTCAAATCAGTGACTTAACATCACAGAGTGCCTTAAAAGCACACTTAGTCACAAACTATCATACACCTCAGGGACCATTCTTGATTGTTTTTGGAGAATTTTGGAGCTAAATATTGACGAGCCAAGTTTTCAAGCTTGAAGAGTGAACTCCTATGGGAGTTTCACTGTAACAACAAGTGTTTGTTGTTGTTTCCTGGTATTTTTCCTAGTAGTGAGCTCCCTTGAGTTCCCAATAGAGAGATTATTGGTTACATGTGCCAGAGAGACCCTAATAAATGAATGGAATTATCTATGGACTAAGAGAAGTGAAGGGGTAAATTCCTTGGGTTGGGTAGGTCAAGAGGAAGAGAGCTGGAGGAAATTCAAGATAGCTATAGGAGAATACCAGTGGGTTGTGGGATATCGAGTTGTGAGTGGATTGAGAGAGTCACCCTTATTTTTTGGATTCCTAGCCCTAGATTTGGGGTGACTTGCTATGGATATTTGGAATAACAAGTTTATGGTTGGGTGGAACATACTTCCCAAGAAATTGGTTTCACAAACGTTTTAAAAAGATAAGTGTTTAACTATTTTCTAAGTTTTCTTATGAGTCTTATGTTTGTGAATTTTACGCTATGTATGAGCATAGTTTTATGTATTGTTGTATATGATTTAATAGTTGATTTCATGTTAATTTATAATTTTATAGATGCATTTAATTATGGGTATCACAATCCAGTTAATTTTGTGTATAAATTGTAGTTGGTAAGCTATAGGAAATTAGTTAGCATAAAATTTCAATTTATGTGTATTTTCCGCAAATAATGTTCCATGGTTAATATGGGGAATGTTACAGAGTGGTACTAGAGGCATAGGTTCAACAATGAGACTGCATGGGCTAGACTCAATACACAAAAGCTAAATTTGCATAATTAAAGCTCAAAGGATGTCTATTAATTTATTTGTTAAATTACTCCAGTGAAATTTTGGAAAAATTCAAGAGGAATTTGAGGAAATTGAGCTTAGGGGTTAAAATCCCCAATTATAACCTCTGTTTGAGCATTTTTGGGCCTATAATTGGACTAATTTTGGACATTGCAAAGAATCTTAAGTTGAAATTGGGAAAACTAGGAAAAATCCCAAATTTCTACATTGAAATTCATTGAGGATTTGACGTGGAAATGTAGAATTTTGGGTGCATAGGTCGAGTTGAAATGAATAGGGACGAAATTGTCCATTAGAGGCTTAAATTCATATTTGATGGAAACCATTGTGTAAATTTTGAAACTAGGCATTTTTGAGAAATTTGGAAAAATTAGGAAATTTGAAAAATTAGGGTAATTTTCCATACGATGATGTCAACATGTGGTGGAGGCAACGTGGGAGAGTGATGTGGTGGTGACATGGAAGTGGTAATGTGGAATTTCATGATGGAAAGTCCATGGTGGTAATTTGGTGGCATGGTGGTAGTCAATGATAGTCCATGGTGGTGAGGTGAGAAGCAGAGCAGTGAGTCGATACCATAAGTGGTATCACATCGCTCACAAAGTGGTTTTGAGAAATTTCTTGGAAATCTGAAAATAGTAAAAACATACCACATATTAGGGAGGTTTTATGGTGTCACATCATGGAGGGGGTGTTAACCCTTGAGCACATTGGTGTTGCAAAATGGATCATTCACTGTTGATCTTCCTTGATCATCTTTGTCGTTTGATTGGGGAATGCATGTTCGTGTGTCACATTGTGGCGGGGGTTGTAACCCTCAATCATGTTGGTGGTGAAAAACAGATAATCCACTATTCATATTTTCTCATATCCATCATTGGATTGGGGGGAAGCAAGTCTATGCTTCAAAGAAATAGGGTGTCGGATGGGACCCTCCCATGCCCGTGACCAATGATAGGTTGTTAGTTGGAGGTTTGAAACATAAGGTGGGATCCTTGTCCCATCTGAGTTAGATGTGTTCTAGGTGGGAAGTCGGTATGGGTGGCTCATAATTTATATATATATATATATATATATATATATTATTTGTAATGTGTAATGTAAAGGTAAAGTAAGAGACAAGAAGGGGAAAGAGAAGTAAGGTAAGGGAAGATAAAGAGGAAGATGATGAACATTGACGAGGTAGGTCCAGGGTGGCCTATGGGTTGATATTGCATCACCCCAAGGTTCCATGGGGAACCAAAGGCATATTAGTAGTTCTTTCAACATTAATTAGTCAAATTGTTAGAAAAAATATAGTGCTTTTGTAGGTCATAATCTTATGGGGCATTTTTTAGGGCCTAAACATTGTTTTTTAGGAAATCAAAATTTATGACAATAGTGTGCACTAGTGGTACATATCATCTTTGTAGATCAAATTAAATATCTCGAGGAGATCTTTCCAAGGTTCTATTCTGAGTGCAAAACAAATCTCATATGAACAAGTTACACCCTAAATAGTACAAGGTATATTTTAAGTACCGGATTACTTCCAAAGGGAATAATGCTTTGCTAAGAAGTTAGTTTGGGGCATATGAGAAGTATATGGAAACCTCATGGACCATAGAATATTTCCATGGAGACAAATTTGAAATATGGGTACATAAAAGTGTGCAGGAAGAAAATAAAACACCTATAACATACTGAGTTAAAAAGGAGAAAGCAATTGAAACTTCTGAAGACCATAACTTTATGCTTGGAACTCATAATTGGAAAAATGAATAGTCAATGGAAATGTCTTGAGGGGGAGAATCCATATAGTAACCTATAAAACTGATCCTAGTGTTCAATTTTACATTCAAATAAGAAGAAGATGAATGGTGGCATTATAGAGAAGAAACATTTATGCATTGTTTTCTAGAATCATGTATGTATAGATTTTTGTCTAACAAAACATTATTTGCATGCAAATTTTCTTGTAGAATTTAGAGGTACAAGATGGTAGTTTGGTACCTGTATGATAACCATAACCATGGAATATTCCCATGGGTCCTACAATCATGAAGAGGAAGTCAGAGGGCTACATGTGAGCATGTGAAATGTTGAGATAGATTCTAATGGAAGAAGAGATAGGAAATAGACTTTAACTATTAGAATCCTACATAAGGAAGTGTATAGTAATAAGGAAGATAATGAGAAGATTATGAAATCACTGGAAGAGATAATTTAGAGTCTGAATATGCTATAGAGGTAATTTAATAAAGACTCTCATATAAATCAAGAAACCAGTGCTAGACAAGTGACAATATCTACATCCCATAGCAAAAGGGATGGGAATGGGAATGACATACAATCAAGGAGTATGAGAAGGTGACATAATTCCCTAATAAAATCCAATAGGAGAGATTAGGAAATTTCAGGGCCAAGAAGCATCCCAAGTGTGTCTCCTATCAGGAGACAGAGGATAAGACCTAAGGGTGACAACATGCAAGGTAAACTCAGGAAAATAAAGCCACCAAATTTCAATGGTAAGTATAGGAAGGGAGAAGAATATGAGACATAGTTTTTGGAAATGAAGAAATATTTCTAGATACTTGATTATCCCTCCAGGGTAGAAACAAAAATTTCAACCCACCACTTGCAAGGAAAGGAATCCATGTGGTGGGATCAACTTAATAAATCCAAACACCTTGATGATAGGAATATCTCATGGAGGTAGTTCAAATAATATTTCCACGAGAAATAATTGTCTGATAATTACTAAGAGAGGAAGATGAAAGACTTCTTTGAACTCAAGTTGGGAAGCATGACAATTTTTGGCACAGGGGTAGACCCAGGGTTCAACACTTCAACAACGCACCAACAAAACCCTAACTACTGATCCTTTCGAAAAAACCTATGAAGCAGATGAAGTCTCATCCGAGGTAGAGGCAAGGGGGGGTTGCAGGACTCAGGTGTCTACAGCTAGACTAGGACATAGATTTGTGATTACAACACTTGACAAAGTGTTACACATTATTTTCATCATCCCTATGATCGTTAATGATGTAAACCTATCTGTTGCCTTCAGAGGGGTCAGTGGCCTGAGTTCCTAAAGAGAGAAGGGAGAAGAACTTTTCCTGAGAAAAGAAGTTGCATTTTCCTATGTAAAAAACTTATAAAAAAGGAAGTTCACAGGTTGCTATATAGGCAGGGTGCGAGAATGACCCATTCTCGTAGGTTGCACTATAGCTAGGGTGAGAGGTTTTCGTAGGTTTCTCTATAGCTAGGGTGCGATAATGCCTGCACGTGGGAAAAATGAGCGTTTTCTCGAATCTTCTAGAAGGAGAAACTTCTATGGTGAGTTGGCATCCGAATGGTTTGGATCTTACTCGCTTTCATGATTTAGTGGGATCATCCTAACCTCCTCACCTTATCATCTTCAACTTATAAAAGGAGAGGAGTTCTCATGAATAAAGTTAGCTTGGGTTAGCTTTGTTGGTTCTTGTGCTTGAGCTTGTTAGCTTTGGCTTGGTTAGAGTGGCTTTAAGATTTGCTTTATCAAGATAGATTGTGAGTAGCTATCAGATCTATGCTTTTAGAATTTTTTGAGTGGAAGTGTGTGGGGAACGAAGGACAATTGGAAGGGACCTTACGAAATCAAGGCCATGGTTGTAATATCTCTTTCACATTTAATATGATACAGTAATATGATTCTTTCCTATAAAGCTTGTTGTGTTTTATTGTATGATTCCTTGATCACATACATAAGTTTATATTGAGTTTATGCTATTACTATCACTTTGGTTGGTTGCATTCTTTAACAGGATCATCATTGTATGAGCATTGGAATGGAGCTAGTATGGCAATGGCGAGAGGAAGCGACATTACGGTATGTCACCTATCCTTCTTTAGTTAGTAAATTCAATACTTAAAACTTAAGGAAAGCGTCATGTTCTGTCTTGTTTTGTTCTAGATCTAGGTGGATCTAGGGAGATCGGTTAGTGTCCACACCTACGGATTTATCCGATAACACAAAGCTCTTAAACAACAATATGCATTAGTTATTGAACCTTACTCACATCCCAGGTTAAACCCTTATTAGATCTTAGCGCAGTAACAATACAGATCAACTACTTTCCATCAGTTAGCACATAGATTTAAATCAGATCTAGCATTCATTTACCATCAATAGAGCACTAAGAATCCTTCTATATATTCAACATATATAAATATCGATGTGCTAATAGATAAACACCATAAATATCATTCACAACATCGCACAAAGCACATCAAACACAGGATATATGTGTTTCAACCCAGTGTGGGGCTACGTCCACGAACTTATTCTTCTTCTTTAGTAGTCTCCACTCTTCTTACATTTATCTTCTCCTCTGCACAAAGCCACAGAGCCAAGCCTCACACTGGACAGGTGATGTGTGCACAACACACTAGATCCACCTTCCTCAGAATTAGGTCAAGGCACAGAGCCAACTACTTAATAACACAAAGCACTTACAACTTCTTGCACTAAGCCAATATCATCCTATTATGCACCTAGACACTAGTAGTCATGCACTAAGCCAATGGAAATCTACATTTCTTAGCTACTACTTATTTATACAATTACAAAAAGGAATAAACATGGGTAAACCTATGGGTCAACATCCCATAACTCGTTACATAACCCTAGTAAACCCTTTTCTCGGTCCACAAGCCCACAAAAAAAGTGAGATCTCATGATCTCAACTCTGCCTGGGTGCTCCATCTTCGACCAACATGTTGAAGTCCCAAAATTGGTCAAATAGGACCAATGTTTCCTCAAAACTTGGTCAAGGGCCAACAGGCCCCCAACACTCACCTGTGACTCATCCCAAGTCACTCAAATATGGGAAATGTGGCTTCAAATGCCTCGAGCTTAACTCAAGCTACCTCGACTTGCTGCTTCATTAGAGCCTCCTGCTCAGAAAACTTTTGAATTACTTTCTTTGTAATAGGCCCTTCCAGGCATTGTTCCACTGTCACAACTACTTGGTCTAGCTAGGATCCTTGGCCTTCAATCTCTTCAAAAAGTGTGTAGGCTTCATCCTACACCAGTTGGAGTCTCTGTGTCACCTCCATGACATTTCTCTAGATGGAATTAACCTACTACTGGACTGCACACTGCTCCTGTGATCACTTCATTTTCTCAACTGCAGTAAGCAACTTCATCTATGATTGCATGGTGGATGCTTTCTTCTTCGCCTCTTGGAGTTGTGCTTCCAGTTTTTTCAGCTCTGGATATTTTTCAAGGAGCTCATAGGTCTGAGCACTCCGATCACTCAGTTGCTTTCACTCTGAGGCTAGTGCCCTGATTCTTTATGCTGCACTTTTGGTGATTTATTCCCTCTAATCTCGTACTTCTTATGGAGTGCTCAACACTGCTTGGATTTGTATATCCATTACTCTTGGTTGAAGTTGTTGAATGGCTGTAGTGAGCTTCCCCACTTGTATCTTGACTAACTCTTTTTCCTCCTATGCCAAGACTAGAACAGAGTGAAGTGCTTTAGTCACTACTTCTTTAACCAAAGTCTTCTCTGTGAGTAGTTGGTCTTTTTATTTTTGCATCCACGCTCTGTCCTCCTCTAACATCCCCTGAATTTCATCTTTCTCCTTCTGTGTAGATCGAAGTTTCTCTAAGACCTCCTTTTCTTTCTTCAAGGTTTACGTAGATTGCTCTTTTCTTCTTGGGCTCAATGAATTCGAGCCTCTATTCCATCTGCTAACCTTCATAATTGGGTAGGCTCATCCCCTAATTATGCAATCTTGGATGATGAAGGCGCAGTAGGTATTGCGTGGCTTCAATAGATGACTTGATGTATCTCTTTCAACTCCTTCTCGATTCTTTCATACATCGTCTCCTTCTTTTCTCCATGTCTCTGCAAGATATCTTTTGAATCATATTCAACGGCTGCGATGATGATATTGACATCATCCACTGTGAGAACATTCTTTGACTAGGGTTTATTAGCTCACGTCTTCTTTCCTCCTGAGGGTTTCTGCACATAAAATGTCATTTTCTTTGATGTTTCGGCCTCTGTACGGGGATCATTCGGTGGTGTAACTTCACTTGTTTCTTGCTTGTCTCTTTCTTCCCTTCCTTCTTCTTGGTTCACTTCATCTCCTCCTCCTCCTGTGGGTGATTCAGGCCTACATTTCTCTAATGCGTTTTCCTCCTCATCAATTTCTATGTTCTACACTTCCTCCTTTTTCTTCTTTTTCTTCGCACTAGCCTGTCCATCATCATCGACTCAGGTGACCAATGGAATGCCTATGATCTTGGGGTCAGAGAGTTATTCATATTCCACCGATACAAGGAACTCTACTGGTCATTCTTTGGTGATGTCCTCCATGTCTTAGTCGGTCAGCTTGTAATAGGACTACAACTCCTCCTTACTTTCATCCCTATGTGCAGTGATGTAGATAAAGTGTTGATCTACACAAAAATTTTCTAGCGGCCTATACTGATGCAAAGTGTTTGGGTCTCATTCATGGGAATGCTTCAATAGAATTATTCAGTTGTAGGTAGTAAGCATGGAACACCGCATTCAATTGCCACTGCTTCACCATATTATTTTTATACCACAATGTGGAGAACCTTGCAGCCAATGAATCTGATGGCTCAACTTCAGGGAAGGCTTCTCCTTCCAGTGTTTTCCAAGAGACAAATGTGATCAATAGCAGTAGCCAACTAAAATGAAACTCATATCCCTGATCTTGCACTCTGTGGCAGTCGTTCTCCAACTCATTGATGAGGTAACTCACCTAGTTCATTTGCATTCCTTCTACGCACTTCCCTACGATGTCTACTACTAATCCATTGACTTGTGTCAAATGGTTCTTTCTGAAGATCTTTCCAACTATAAGCTGACAAGCTAGGTGCACTGCACCATCCTGGATGGAGGCTACCTTGTAGCCTCACTTTCCATTTTCTACATTGCCATATTCTTCCTTTATTCGTTGTGCCATGGGGATATCTACAGCCTTCCCTAGGTAGAATTGTTGAGGGTTCGGTCCCTGCATGCTCATTCATGTGATGAGATGGATAAACACTAGATCCATAGTGATGCACTTGTCAAGCCACATATACCCTCCATGGTAGCACGACAAGATGATTTTAACGCAATCATTAACCTTCTGATGTTGGCCGAAGTGGGGGTTCTTCATTACATTCAGGATCATTGATTGTGAGAGCTCCTTTATCCATGGCTGGGAGACTATGCACAGCTTCTTCCTAGTCATCTTCATAAAATACCTATGTAGTGCAAGGATCGCGTAGTTATTCCTATCTCCGAGGTTCAATTCGTTGTTCTTCAGCGCTGGGATATGTCCTAGCTGGGGTCTCAATACATGTATCCCCTTCTGGATGTACGTAGTGATCAACGTGTACTCAAAGTCACACAAGATACTGTCGTGGTTCACCATGCCAACCAAAGGCGATATGTACTCTGGAAAGACCGACGGGATCTGCTTCGCGATCACCAAATCGTCACGGTGCTTTCTTCGCTTCTCCATCACGATTCAGCTAGAACGACGTGTAGTTGAAGGGGATGCTTGCAATCCCCTAGTCAACGATGCCTATAATCCTACATACATGACTCTATTAGCCATGAGATCTACAAGAATCTCCTCCACTGACTTTCTTAACGTGCTATGTTCGCCCGACATTCACACTCGTAATCAAATAAATCAGGTAGGCGAGTAGATAAACAAGGTAATCACACAGATGGTGAGTTCTAGAAATCACATTGTGGTATACAATTGATGCTCTGCTAGCTCGGATATCACGTTTTGTAAAAATTGGTCCTAGCATAGCGTCCTGTGGGTTAAATAAGCAACGTTGTAAGAGACTCCTCCAACAGGCAGGAATGCCTCAATCAATATGAATCCATCTGTTAGGTCGTGGTCTCGGGGGTCCAACGACGATCTTTCCATCAATAATTGTGTTTCTATCCGTTCTATATCGCTATTCGAATGTTTGGGGAACCTCCAATAGTCATATCGCTTTGTCGTGGAAAAGTATCATTCTGTGTGGTTATGCTATTCCGACGAGGTTCAAGTGTTGTATATTTGTCTCCTGCAAAGTCTTTTCTGGAACTTGTAGTTTTTCTAACCTGGATTTCTTCTTACTGAGCTTCCTTCCCTTCTTTCCTATGATCTGAGTCTCTAGATTCCTCTTTCCATTCTTAATCTTATTTGTTCTTAGCATAGTGACTTCGCATTGTTGATGTTCTTTCAAAGGGTTCATAGATAATACCTCTTTTCTTACTAGGTCCTAGGTGGACATACTTCCGTCTTGCATGGATAGGTCATTCAAACTTTCTTGTTCTCTTCCAACTTCGATAGCTAATTATCTTTCCTTCTGCTGCTTCAACTCAACTTCTCGTTCTTCAATCAGTCGATCAATTCTTTTAGCTATGATATCTCTTAGTTCTTGCTTTTCCTTTTCTGTAGCTTCCTCCTTGGATTTCCTCCTCATCTGATCCTTTTCAATCCAAGTCTTTCCTAACAAAAGTGGACAAGGGGCATCGTTCTCAATAAACTTAATGACTTCAAATTCTTCTTCATTCGATGTTTCATGAACAATCATAGTCAGGGATGATTTTAGGAGCTAAATTTCACTCATGGGATAATTTTCCATGGTTTTCCAAAAAAAAAAAGTGATATTCTAAAAATGATTCACCCAAATTCTATAGGATAAAATTATTTTACCTTAAAAATCGCCAAAATTTTATACAAACTATATAGAATCCTTAGAAATTTGAATATTTTTACAAAAATATCGCCAAACATTTATAGTTGGCATATGAAGGATTACTAAGATTCACCAAGGTTTCTACATTTTAAAATAAATTTTCATTCTTAAAATCATCCCTGATCATAGGTATATTAGTAACTCTTCCACATAGGTTTATCATATTTCCTTTAAAGAAGTCTATCCTTCCCAATGAAGGTACCATAGCAGGCTTCCCAAAATTTCCCAAGTGCTTTCTAGCATAATGTTCACATGTGTTTCCTCATCCAATAGACAGTCTATGTCGAAGTCTTTTATTCTTGTAACTATGAGCTGTTTTTCTTTCAGTCTCTCTGGTAAACTGATGTCTCTATGATCATCCATTACTTCTTTTAACTATATTAACATAGTCTCTGATTCTTTTTCTATGTGATTATTTAACATATCATTAGTCTCTTGACCTTCTTTATAGTTTTCTTGTCTCGTGTTCATCTTTTCAACTGTAGCAATCATTCTTGGGAAATCCTCAACCTCATGACCAATATCTTTACAAAAAAGACAAATAGGACCTGCACCAGGGCATTCCTTAGCAAGATATCTCAGTCTCCTGCAATTATAACACTGTGTTAATCCTCTATTTATTTTAAATTATCCCCAACCTCTCCTGTACTATGCATTGGGATCACATTGTTGGACCTGCAATCTACAAAAATTCTTTTTAGGTTCCTGCATCCACTTATTAGTCCAAAAATTCTTTCTATGCATAGGGATAACATATTATTCTCTATGTCTATCAAATTTATTCATATCAACTCTTTCTTCTGACTATGCCCTAGTTTCCAGACTAGGGAAAAACCTATTAAACATACCTAGATTCATACTTTCAAAACAAAAATTTCCACTTATCTTACCTTTACCAGAGAAAAAATCTTTAAGATCTTACCTCTTTTCCACAGATCTGGTTCCTTTCTTAGCACTGATATTCACAAGCACTACAACAACATATCTATGCACAGATATTTCTTTTCTCTTTATTTCCCAGTAATCATAGTTTCAGGTCCTGGCAACGAAACCATTTTTTGGCACAAGGGCAGACCCAGGGTTCAACGCTTCAACAACGCACCAACAAAACACTAACTACCAACCCTTTCAACAACAGTTGCAAAGAAGATGAAGTTTCACCCCAGGTAGAGGCAAGGGGGGGTTGTAGGACTCAGGTGTCTACAACTAGACTGGGACACAGATATGTGATTACAACACTTGACAAAGATCTTAAACAAAAATATGCATTAGTTCTTGAACCTTACTCACATCACAGGTTAAACCCTTATTACAATATCAACACAGTAACAATAAAGGTCAACTACTTTCCATCACTTAGCACATAGCGTTAAATAAGATCTAGAATTCATTTACCATCAATAGAGCACTAAGCGTCATTCTATCTATTCAACATATATAAAGATCAACATGCTAACAAATAAACAACATAAATAATATTCACAACATCACACAAAGCACATCAAACACAGGATATACATGGTTCACCCGAGTGTGGGGATATGTCCACCAACTTATTCTTCTTGTTTATTAGTCTCCACTATTCTTACGTTTAGATTCTCTTATGCACACAACCATAGATCTAAGACTTACATTGGACAGGTGATATGCGCACAACGCACTAGATCCACCTTCCTCAAAATTAGGTCAAGGCACAGAGACAACTCCTTAATACCACAAAGCACTTACAATTTCTTGCACTAAGCCAATATCATCCTATTATGCACTTAGCCACTAGTAGTCATGCACTAAGGCAATGGAAATCTACATTGTTTACCTACTACTTATTTATACAATTACAAAAATGCCTAAACATGGGTAACCCATGGGCCGACATCCCATAACCCGTTACATAACCCTAGTAAACCCTTTGCTCAGTCCACAAGCCCGCAAAACAAGCGAGATCTCTCGATCTCAGCTCCACATAGGGCACTCCATCTTCGACCAGCTTGTTGAAGTCCCAAAAGTGGTCAAACACAACCAATGTTTCCTCAAAACTTGGTCAAGGGCCAAGAACAATGGATTAATATGAGAAGATATTCTTTGAATTGTTGAATTATGTGGACTTCAGAAAGGATGAGAAGGTCAAAATTAAAATATTTATGATTGGGTCACCCTCTTTATATAGTGACAAGATACAATATGATAACCCCACAAGTTTGGAAGAGTCCATAAGGAGTGAAAAGCATCTTGATGAGTAGAGCAGAGGAAAACCACTTTTCCAAAAATCTTGGAATGACAAGATGAATTGTAAAATGGAGAAAAGATAGAAATTTTTTAAGTCTCCCTTTTTCAAGAAAAAATCACAAGAAAATTAGCAAGCACAATCATCCCAAAATGGGCCCATGATAGTAGATTCATTTGGGAAAAGGATCTCGAATCTTGTACAATGTTAGGGATGTGAGGGAAATCACTTATTTATGGATTTCCCTCACAAAGGACAAAGAATGGAGAATTTCCATGACATTTAGGAGGATGAAACAATTTGATACATTGGAGGGACAATTCCAAGGATTTATGCATCCTTGGACAACAGGAAACCAAAGTATCAAGTCCCCATGATTGAAGTGGAAGGTAAGATTGATAATTAGTTGTTAGAAATTTTAATTGATTCTGGATCTAGCCATATTTACATAAACTCTAACTTTGTTGAAATATTTCACTTACAAAGGATTAAGCATAAGAAATAATGGTTGTTCAGTTAGTCATAGGGGCTAAGAGAAATATCAATGAATTGGTTAAATATTTTTCAATAGACATGAATGGACTCAGCACAAATGTAGATGTGAACATCATACCATTGGGTTCATATGACTATATAATTGTCATGGATTGGTTGAAAAAACACCATGCTATCCTAAATTATAACAACACCACAATAACTCATCTTGATGAAGGAGAACAAAAGGAGAGATTCAAGTAATTCTGAGAGTTGTAGTTGTTAGAAAAAATTCATCCATGTAGTTGAAAAAGAAATTCAAGAAGGGATGTAAAAAATTTGCAACCCATATATAAGAGACAACCAGATTTGAAGTGGAAAGTATTGAATACCATCCATTCTTGATGGATTTTGAAGATGTTTTTGGGAAATCCCAGGATTTCCACCAAAGAGAGACATTGATTTCCCTTTCGATTTGGTGTCAGGAGTTTCCCTAATGTCCAAGACACCTTATATAATTGGCACACCAGAATTGAAATATTTGCAGATGTATCTTGAAGAGAAATTAATGAAGGGGTATATACACCCAAGTGTGTCACCTTGGGGGGCCCTAGTTATTTTTGTGAAAAATAAATATGGAACCTTAAGGATATGTATTGATTTCAGACAGCTGAATAAGGTCACACTAAAGAAAAAATATCATTTTCCAAGGATTGGTGATATTTTTGATCAGTTGAAGGGTGCAAGAATATTTTCCAATATTGGTTTGAGATTAGGTTATCATCAAGTGAGGATAAAGGAAGATGATATTATCAAGACACTTTTAATTACAAGATATGGTAATTATGAATTTATGGTAGTGCCTTTTGGACTATAAAATGCCCTAGATGTTTTCATGTGCCTGATGAATGGAGTGTTCAGGGAATACATGAAAAAAATTGTGATTATGTTCCTGAATGATATAATCACCTACTCAAGGACATAAGAATATCATGAAAAAAATTTGAGAATGGTGCTGCAAGTTTTAAGAGAATAAATTGTATACCAAACTAAGTAAGTGCATCTTTTATCAAGAGAATATTCACTGCTTGGGGCATATTATTTCAGCAGATGGGATAATATTTGATATTGAGAGGATGGAGGTCATTAGAGGATGGAAAATGCCAGGAAATGTTACATAGGTCATATCATTTATGGTTCTTTCCAGTTATTACTGAATATTCATAAAAGGATTTTCCAAGATTGCAAGCCCAATCACTTATTTGCAAAAGAAGGGAGTGACATTTGAATGGACTCCCAAATGTGGAGAAATCTTTTAGTAGTTGAAATTTATTTTGAGAAGTTCACTAATCTTAAAAATTGAAAATCTCGGTAAATATTTTGTGGCGTGCACTGTGTGTGCAAGGATGGGCTCGAAGGATTCCTCACTTAGAAAGAGTATGTGGTATGATATGAGTCTTGAAAATTAAAAGATCATGAAATGAATTATGCTACACATGACTTGGAATTAGCATTCATTGTTCATGCTTTTAAAAATGTTGAGAAATTACTGTATGGGGAGAAAATTTGAGCTAAGGACAGACCACTATGGTCTGAAGCATTTGTTTGGATATCCAACTTTAAATGATATAAAAACTAGATCATTGGAATTTGTGAGTGAATATGACTTTGAAATTAAGCATATCAAAGGAAAAGAAAACCAAGTGGCTAATGTGCTTAGCAAAAGAGCTCATGAAATTTATATTTCAACCATCAGTATGTTCCACACAAATTTAAAAAACATAATTTTAGAGGTTGCAAATTCGTATCAACAATATTTACAAATACATGAAACATTATAGCAACGAAATTTACAACATAAAATTAATTATTATGAGTTGAAAGAGGATGGAATATTCATGTACAGAGGGAAAATATATGTGCCAAATTCTAGTGAACTGAAAAATATAGTGGTAAGAGAAATGCACAATGTGCCATATGTTGGGCACCCAGTATATTTGAAACTAATGGCATTTGTAGGAAGACAATACTTTTTTCGAGGAATGAAGAAAGAAGTGGTTGATTAAATTGCTAGGTTCATGGAGTGTCAAAAATTAAAGACATAGTGTAGACATTTGACGGGGTTGTTACAAATATTTCCCATTCCTGCGTGGAAGTGGGAACTGGTCACCATTGATTTTATTACCAAGCTTCCCAAAGCAATGAGGCAAAATTATTCCATCATGGTTGTGGTATATAAATTAAGGAATATGCACATATAATTAATGTGAATACCACACACAAGGTGGAAAATATTGTATATACATATATGAAGGAAGTTTACAAGCTACATGGGGTGCCTAAGGAAATTGTTCCAGACATAGATCTAAAGTTTACATCCAATTTTTGGAAAGGATTGTTAAAAGGATTTCTGACAAATTTAAATCTCAATACAACATATCACCCAGAGTCAGATGGGAAAATAGAGAGGACCAACTGAATAATTGAATACATGCTTAGAATGTATGTGATGGACCAACCATTAAAGTGGGAAGACTACATCCACTTCGTAAAGTTTGATTACAATAATGGGTACCAAGATTCATTAAAAATGAGTACATTTGAAACATTTTATGGTAGGAAATGTATCACACAAGTGAGTTGGGATAACCCAACAAACAAAGTTTTCATTGGGATAGATTTGTTGTGGGAAATGGAAGAGAATATTTAAAAGATTAGGCATAATTTAAAGGTTTCCCAAGATAGGAAGAAAATTTATGCAAACAAGAACATAGTTTTTAGACATTTTAAAGTGGGCAAACATGTTTTTTCTAAGGGAGAAAGAGAAAATAAGTTCAATAAGAATGGGTTGCTTACCAAAGTTTGCAACAAGATATTTTGGGCCTTTCGAAATATTAGAGAAGACAAGACCAGTTGCATACATGATATCATTTCCTGCATCCATGAGAGTGCATAATTTATATTAGGTATCATTATTAAAGAAATATGTGCCTGACTCTAACCACATAATTTATTGGACTATGATCTAGGTGGAAAATGAAGGGGATTTCTGGGTGGAACTAGTACACATCCTAGATCGGAAATTCAAAGTGATCCATGAAAAATACATAGGGTTGGTAAAGATTCAACAGACCTACTATGGTCTTGAAGATGCGACATGAGAGAATGAAGAAATTATGTAAGATGAATACGCGCAAAGTTTTGTCAATATTTAAGAAAATATAAGCTAAAAATGTAAGACTCCATTTTGGGAAAATACCTTTTTGGAACCACATCTCAAAATTATTGGTCACCTGCACTGATAACCCTGATAAAATAATGGTGCAGCATGATGTACTAAGAGTAGTGAAGTGGGTGCATTCCTTGGGCCAACATATTCAGAAGAACGAGATATTATGGTTGGAAATGTTGTTGGAGAGTAAAAATATTGTAGAATTTTATTTTTTGAATATTATGGTGTAAATTTGTGTGTGTGTGTATTAGCACGGTGTTGTGCACCGAGGTGTTGATTTTTGTATATGAGATAATATGAGATGACATGTGATCAATATATTATTACAATGATGAGTGTTCCATATCTATAAAACATATGATGACCATCCATGAAAGGATGCGTCCCTTGGATAATAAATAACTACTTATTTATTATAAATATCATGTCATATATTATATGATATATATATATATATATATATATATATATAGAAGAATGTCTTCCCAGTGTTTTCTAAACATCAACACTCCCTCTGAATGAGGGAGACATTCTTCATCATGACAAAGTTTGTCTCAGAAGTATACAAAATTTTCCCTAGACTCATGACACATGTCTATTAGTCCTTGGACATGTCTCTCTCCCACCTGAATTGAGGGGAAAATCCCCCTACAACTCTCCCTCTAAGCCAATTGACTCTCTTTGAGATCAGGTTCACTCTGGGTCTACATGTGATATCATCTATCATATTGATTCTTTATCATTCTATGTCAAATCACCATAAATAAGACAAATACCACACCAAGTTTGTTCACCATAGGTACACCCCTGTGAGTGAATGTCATCTCGATGCTAAATGACACGTGGAAAGCACCTCGAGTCCATATTATTCCTTGTCATGATCAAGGAAGGACTATGTATGGGCCCATTTACCATAAGTACACCTTTGTGATAAATGTATCCTATCTCCCTTGGTTTGCATCCCAATCTAGGGGAAGATCCGCCCGATTCTTACTCGAGACATTCACTACAGGTAAACCCTTGTGGGTTAAAGTTTTCCTAATTTTTCCACACACTAGAGGAATACTAGCACATCGAGTATTATGTTTTTTGAATACTATGCTTGGGCCATTAAGAACTAGTCAAACCACCATGACCAATCTTAGGAGAATATCTTCCTGATGTTGAAACATTAACACTCCCTCTTCGTTACGGAGGTATCTTTCCATTATGTCTTCATCTAGTAGTCCACTCACTACTTTGTAATCAACTAGTAACACACAACTACTACCATTCCATCAGTAGCTCGAATCATCTATCACAATATTTGCAATCAAGTAGCACACAACTGCTCTAAGTGATCTGGTAATCTCCATGACAATAAACTATTAGCATACAAATACTACAATTCCATCTAATAGAACATCACTATGTTGATCCATACTAGTACACAACTATTGTCCAGTGGTACACAACCACTGCTAGTAGGACACAACTACTTTATAGAGAAAAATAGTCTCCTCTAGTGGTACACAACCACCATAGTAGAAAACGTTATGTCACACATGGAACTCCCATGTGGACTTCTAGAGGCTACTCCCTCTAGAAACATTAGGGTCAACTCCCCACAGTGTGAGACATCAAGGTCAAATCCCTTCACATGTCCTCATTTGTTTCCATAAGGGATGTGTCCTCATGTGCTCTCCACAAAGGAAGTTTGGCTATAAGCCCAAACCCACTTATCCTTCGCAAATGAGTGTCCTCATAGATCAACTCAAATTAGTCATAGAGGAGTACGATCTGAACTTCTAGAGGCTACTCCCTCTAGAAATACTATGGTCAACTCCTCATAGTGTGTGACGTCAATTTCAACTCCCTTGATGTGTCCTTATATTATATCCACTAGGGATGTTTCCTCATGTTCTCTCCACAAGGGGTGTTGGTATATAATCCCAAGACCACTTATCCCTCTCGGACAAGTTTCCTCATAGATAAAATAAACTTAGTCATAGAGGACTACGATTTGGATAATGTATCAGGAAGTTGCAAACATCAACACTCCCTCTCAGTGAAGGAGGCATTCTCTTCCATGCCAAGTTTGTCACAAAAGTACTTGAACTTCGTCTTGGTAAGGGGTTTGGTAATAACATCAAAAACCTTCTCATCTGTAGGAAGGTATTGTACCAGTACTGGCTTCCTCTACACCATGTCACAAATGTAGTTGATATACACAAGACTTGAGCTAGCTCGTCCTACAAAGGGTGTCCAATCCATTGGGGTTGATCATGCTAATTCATATTGGACCATAATTTACATATCGAGGTTCCATCATGAAACCAATGTCTAATAGATATCAAGGTTCCCTGATGGAACCAATGTCTCACAAGACATATCGAGGTTCCCTCATGGAACTAATTTCTCACAAGACATATCGATGTTTCCTCGTGAAACCAATGTCTTGGTTATTTCATCTGACCATATGAGGCATGTCAGTATGAAGTATACATTTCCCCCTACTAGTCCACATAGGACCCCTAGGGAGAATGTCTAATGATGTAATCATATCAACATTCCCTCTTAATGAGGAAATAAATTCACATCAATAGAGTGGTTCACCAACTAGCCAATTAGATGATGGTAAACATCTATTATATTCCCTGAATGTCAACAATATTCTCATCTATGTGATGAATCCTAGCTTCTTCATCTGCACCATGTCTCAGATGAAATCCTGCGAGAATCCTCTGAAGCCTCACTACTTCCATGACTTGTGTCACTAGCTGCGATATATTCTTCCTATGAAGTATTGAGTGCTATAGAAGTCTTCTTCCATGAATCTTGACTAATCTAGACATGATATATAATTATTGATTATTAAATAATAATAATAATAAATAGTTATTTATTATCCAAGGGATGCATCCCTTCATGGATAGTCTCCATATGTTCTCTACATATGAAACACTCATCATTGTAATAATATATCAATCATATATCATCTCATATGAAAAATCAACATCAACACAAGGATGGTGCACAATTGCATGGGAGGGGGAATGTAACATCCCCACTATAACCCCAAGTTTAATTAATGCATAATATAGATATGAATGTGGCTATGGGCAAGGGATGTAATATGTGAATTGTATTTTTTGATTTTAAGAAATACAATGTGATACCAATTGCTGGGAATATGGATAGATAGGGAGGTTTATTAATCCAAAAGAGAACGGAATGTCTAGGAGAGTCTAGGAGGGTGTCCAAGGGGGAAAGGATTTATGGGTATTAATACAAACCCAGATTTATGAATTTTATTATCATTTGGGAAAACCTTCCATTTTTTGGTTGAGTGTATGAGATCCTAATAATTGAATACCTGTTAGAGGGTTGGTGTAAAATTCACATCCCATAGTTATGGGGAGCATGGGGTTAAATTACAGTCAACAATGGGCAGAGTGAGTAGTCAACTGTCTTGAGGAAAATAAAGGAAATTCTTATGGAGGAGAATAAATAGTTTTACATTTTCAATTTTGGCATGAAGAATAAGTAGAGAGTAGGATAATAAGATAAATGGACTAGAGAAATAAGGTTAGGAGAATTCTAGATCATGATGGATCATTTTCTGAGTGTTTTGGAGCTGAATATTGAAGATCCAGGTTGTCAAGACTGAAGATTGAACTCATGTGAGAGTTTCATTGTAACAACAAGTGTGTGTTGTTCTTTTTTGGTAGTTTTCCTAGCACTGAGCTCCCTTGAGTTCCAAGTAACGAGATTCTTGTTTACCTATGACAAAGATACTATGATAAATGAATGGGATACCCAATGGACTAAGAGAGGTGAAGGGGTACATTCCTTGGATTAGGCAGGTGAAGAGGAATAGATCTGGAGGAAATTAAATATATTTTCATGAGAATACCAATGGATTGTGGGATATTGAACTAAGAGTGGACTAGGAGAGGTGCCTTTATTTTGTGGATTCCTAGCCCCAACTTGAGGGTGACTTATTGTTGATATTTGAAACAACAATTCTATGGTTGGATGCAACATCCTTCCCAAGCAACTGGTTGCACAAATGTTTTTAAAAGATAAGTGTTTGTCTACTTTTTTGAGTTTTCTTATGAGTTTTATGGTTGTGCATTTTAGCCTGTGTATGAGAATGGTTTTATGTGTTGTTGTAAATGATTTATTATTCTTTTTCATGTTCATTTATAATTTTGTAGATGCATTTGATTATGGATATTAGAATACAATTAATTTTGTATATAATGTTTAGTTGGTAAGATACAGGAAATGAGTTAGTATAAAATTTTGATATATGCATACTTTATGCAATCAATGTTTCTTGCTTAATATGGGGAACATTACAAAGCTCAGTGATGAATTTCTGCAGCCAAATTTCCTAAATCATAATTTTGACCACTCCTTTGTATTCGACCTCTACCGATGATAAAGTAATTGCTTATTTTCTTTTACTTGACCAACAAATAGGGCTGGATCCCAAATTAAACATGTACACTGAAGTGGACTTAAAATCTAGGCTACCACAAAACTAATCAGAATTTGTATTGTTATAGCAATATTTTCCCTACCCCATGCAACTTGCTCAAAAGGCCTTTACCATTTCCCTATGCAGACTTGAAGTCCCCTTTTTCACTTCCCAGAGCTAAAAATCATATTTTTCCACGTATATATGCCCTATTAGATATACATCATGCGTGTACACAGGTTGCACCACTACAACCCGCATGGATCGAGTTTGGTGTTAAAAAAATAATTTTTTTATCGGGTTTGTATGTCACATCACGAGATCCATGATCGTTGACCTTCCATATACTGGAAATGTTTCAAATTGGCCCTTCAGTTCCATTTGAAGGATTTAAATGGGCCATATCTGGACCATGGAAAGGGAGAAGAACTCAAATTTTGAGAGCAAAGTTACTATGGAGAAATTATTCACTTCATTGTGAGTTTGCTTCCCTTTGTCCTTTTAAGTTTGAATACATTATTCAACCCCAAAGCTCTTCCCTCTTTGATGGAGAACATCATTGTCTCTCTTATATGAGATTTCCTTTGGTGGAGGCCCAGCTGGAAGGGACTTAGTTTCTCAGTTCCGATACATGCCAACATGGAATTTTGTCATTCATACACTTCTATTGATCATATTTTAATAGAAATACTCTTTTCTCCTCCAATTAATGTCTTGCAAATATTTGAATTATTATTCCATGGGCATATTTGTTATGAATATTGATGGATTATGTTATTATATGTGATAAATTTATATATTATCACCATATGCTTGTGTATCATGGTTGTTGAGGACAAGTTCTAGGTATACATCTTTGAGTCAAGTGCTCAATGGTGATCTTCATCGAACATCCTGACGAGGTAGGCTATATATCTTGTCTTGTTAGAATCTTTGTTTATATAGTATACTTGATATTAGAGTTGATTTATGTAGTCATTCCATCTTTTGTGGTTTAACCCATGCCATAGAGTGAGTTTCCTCCTAACATGTATAGAGAATGAGGTCCATTGTTCAACCTTCTACATAATGAATCCCTTGACTGGTAGTACCATTTACATATTGGAGTCCATGTGTTTGGAAGCTTTCTAATGTATCTCATGCAGCTCTTGCATGTGCCTAGAAACTCCTCCCATTGCATATGAGATATCTAGATGGGATTGAGTGATGTATAAAAGGATCCCCACTAGTTTTTTGTACTTGTTTCAATTCACCAACGGTGTATCATTTCCATCCTCAAGCTTGACCCCTGATAATAATGTTGTGGCTACTAGTTTACAATTGTTCATGTTGAACTAGACTATGTAGTATACCTAGGGGGAATAATATGGGGTACCTAGGGAGATACCCAAGAGGAATAATAGTAGATAAGTATTTCTATATATAAAATCCACTTTTAATAAATAAGGCATAGTGTCAATGCAACAAATGTAAGAGGACTTACTAGAAGGTTCAACTTCTAGAAGGTTCCTCCTCTAGAATGTTCTTAGGTGGTTGGTAGAACTATATAAAGGGGTTCAATAAAGGTAATTTCAACTCAAGAAGTATTCTATTTGGAGAAATACCTCATTAGGAGGTTTCCCCCTCGAAGAGGAAAGTGAGAAGGAGTGGATTCCCTCTATAAATATGATCTATTGTATGATGTTTCACTACCACAAAGGTTTTGATAATAATGAAGTGTGGGTTTTCTACATTGCTTTTTGGATATATTGTGGTGTTTCTATATTCAAATATTGGGTACTTAAAAATTGGTATCATAGCACTTTCTTGGACCACAAAAATGAGAATTTTTTTTCTCTATCTTGTAGATTGTTTCAAGAAGAAAAAAAGAGGGTTGCGACACTCTAGACAATTCCTATAGTTTTATGTGTAGAATTTGCAAAAACTGATTGTATATCTAAGTTCCTCTTGAAAAAAAAAAAATCCAAAAAACTAAAATCGTTCGAAAATGGAGTTCGAGAAGTGAAGTTATCATCATTTTAAAATACATTATTTTTCAATGCTTTTCCATGGACAACTGGACGATTTTGTTGATTTTTGTATCACTTGGGGCCAAATTTTCCCAAACAAAATTGCATATATGAGTTCGTATTTCAAAATAATCCCATTAAAAGAAACCATTTGAATCAAAGATCCACAAGTGAAGATATAATTGATTTAAAATCAACCAAATTTTAGGGTCTTTGTGATGATGGAGGGACTCCAGAGCTCATAACTTGTCACAAGGTGTTCAGATTGCTACCAGACAAGTGCCATTTGAGATTGAATAGTCAATGGATGGATGATGTTGTAGCGTGAGGTTATCAATAGAGACAGGTATCTGATGCTATGAAACTATGAAGATATTCAAACCTAACAATACATATGATACCAATTATTTAGTGAGGCTCCAACACATATTGGATGTGTTGCTAGATCTATCTATTATCCCCAAAATTTTAAGAATTTTATTTTGGTATATTATATGTGGTATTTCCAATGGATATTCAACTCCTCATGGAAATTCAAAGGAAGATTGAACACCTCCAAAGAAGTTTTAAAAATGTTCGAACAAGTGTTCAAAATATTCAAGCGATCACACTTGCAATTATGCAGGAAATCATGGATGAATATAATCAAGAAGCATCAACTTGGTATGATTTCTATGCCAATTATGTCGATTGGTATATGGATATTTATCAGTTTTGGGATGAAAACCACGTCCATATTCTATTTGATGACTCTACTCCACCTCATGTAGATCACATCCTAGAGAGTAAAATAGAGCCTTCTTAGCATATTATTTTTCAATTTTATTATTCTCTAGTAGTAGTGGATGATTTTTTGTCTAGTTCTTCATATTTTTGGCGCAAACCCCCCTTCCCTCCTGGGGATTCTGTGACCTCCCAGTATTAGATCTTTGATTCACTCGAGCTGAATCAGTTCCTCAGGACCCTGCTATCCCCACAAATCACTTTACACAAGCCCCTTTTCTCCTAGTGTAATGACCCTTTTCTTAATTTCATAAATAAACCTAAACATTGGCTAAATTATAATTAATTATTATATAACCTTAATTGATTACAAGTTATTAATTAATTATTTTGATTATACTTAGCTGAAGTATGATTAACCCCTTGATTAGGGGTTAATGAATGAGTGATTATTAAAAGAGACATTAAATGATTAATTATTAAATTAATGGTTAGTAATTAATTAATTATTAAATAAAGTAATTGATTAATTATGAAATAAACCAATGGGTGAAAATAAAATAAAAACATAAATAAGGTTAAAGGGGTTACGTATCCCATGAGGGATAACGTAACCCATACGTTAATGGGAACATTAATTAAAAGATAAGATAATTAATATGAACATTAATTAAGGGATAMGACTAGTAAAGAGACATAAATKTATGGATAAGGTTTGGTGAGGAGTGAAGGTTCGGGAAGGTGATGGAGGCATAAGGGGAAGGGGGAGGATTCATTTTGGGGGATGGATTCATACAGTTTACGGGAGGAGATTTTGGGGAAGCATTGGGAGAGAGAGATAGTGAACAGTGGATTTACAGTGCACACTGGGGGCTGAGGGGTTTTGGGCTCGGAGGGCTAGGACGTCCGTAGATGTCCTAGGGCCAGGCGTACTGGTCGGCAGGGTGGTGGTTTTGGGGTGTTCAAGTGAAGGTTCAAGCGAGGATTCAAGCTTAGCATCAGTGATAGGTATTCTCAAAATTGTGAAGTGTTTACTTAAATTTATGCAAATTGTTATGTATGCAAATTGTTATGTAGATTTAAATTGTTATGCAAATTGTTTTGGAAAATGTTAGTTTATTTATTAAAATCTGGGAATGAATATGCGTGAGTAAGCAAATTTTTAGTAATTTTTAAATTTTCTGCTTTGTTTTAAATTATAGTAGCTTAAATGAAATCTTGGTTGTTACACCTAGGAGCAGGTCCCGTGAGACCCACAGCCTCCTGCTAAGCCCTTGTTCTTATTCACATGACCTCAAGCTACGACCTCGGTCCATTCCTCTTCGTGACTCCGTGCTTCAGAAAGTTTGTGAGTAGATTTCTCCCTTTTTCCCTATCTTTGAATCGACGAATTTACCCGGGACCCGATCTACGGTCCACATCTCTCCCACAACCAACGAATGTGATATGCTTCAGACTCCGACCTTCGAGACTTATTTTCACACTTCTCTCCTCTTTCTTCTGGAGTACCTTTCCTCTGAAATACATGGATCTCCTCCATGTGTCCTTCTAGATCCAACAGTCCAAATCCACTTCGCTCTTCGCCACTCTGCGAAGATTTCTCCTTGCGCCATGTAAATATTTCGAAGTTATTTCTCAAGAACTCTCGAATCTACTTCCATGTCCCCCTGACTATAAATGTTCAAGGTCTTCTCCAGGGTTCAGATCTTCGGGGACCTTGCACTCCGCTCAACTGAAAACTACCGGAGAATGATTTCTCCGGACTCCCAGATATCTTGTCACCTGTGCCACCCAACAATGGACAGCTTTGCTTGGCTTCGATATTTGGTGACTTCAGTGATTCCTTAATCCTGTGCACACTTAGCACTTCTCCCACAGTATGAGACTCGGACAGCTCTCCGCATTTTTCACTCTTTGCATAGACTCTGTGCGTGATGACACTAATCCTCCTAAGATTTGGGACTTGGAACAAGTCTGTCTCTGGTGCACACCTCATGCTATCTCTTATGATATTTGGACCTACTCGATCTCCTAAGGGTCTCGGTCCTCTGCTTACTTAAAAGGATTTTATGGTGCCCTCCTGGCAACTCGATGCTCTTCCTCCAGAGCTTGTAAGGAGAAACTAATTTGCCCTTGGCTCACTCCTTGTGCTTGGTTGAGCCTTCAAATGCTTGTCTTTCAACACTGTGCCTAAGTGTTGTCCTGGTGCACTCCTTACAAAGGTCTTCCTATTGCTTCCTAGAATCCTTTGAGCTGATTGAGGAAACTCCTACATCCACTCAATGCACACTTACAGAGCTTATTTCCCTCAGAGTGTTCACTAACTCTGGGTTTTCCTCAATTCCTCCAACACTTCAAAACGTGTTGATTTGGTCCACTCCTTACACCTTCTCAATGCCCTCCTGGAAGAGTTCTACAGAGTGTTCAACAACTCTGTGCTACGCTTACTCGTGCACATAATCTCCTCCAAGGTATTCAACAACCTTGAGATGTAATTTCTCTAGTGTTCCCTCCTAGAACGTTCTTCTCTGACTCGTAAGAGTTCTGATATGAACTCCTTATGCTGGCTAGAGAGGTTCCAATACCCTGTTGTGCATTCCTTGCACAACCTAAAGAACCAAGAACAATTGAAAAAAATCCCAAACAAATAGTGAATTATATCCTTACCCTACAAATGGAAACTAATACACACATACAACATACATGAACGCATAAATACACGAACAACATTCATAAATAATTCACCACACATGAATTTGCTAACAGTGAAATATGTTCTTCTTTTATTAATACCAGGATGTCAATTACAATGTATGAGCTTGGACTACAACTTAATCTCGGATCTTCTCTCCTCTCCTATAAACAACAAATACTACTTTCAATCACCTAACAACCACTCTACTAGGCATATGTTAGAAATATTTATACAAGAGGAGACTCATCGAGTCTTTCCCTCCAATTACTCTAGTGGTGTATAATCACCATCAAAACACCTATCTACTGAGGAAGAATACAATGAGTGTAAAATCTACTCTGAATCGGATCTAAACTCCTCCTACCTTCAGCCACTTAAGAAGACCTTATCTACATCTTGTACGAAGGCATGGCTTGACTCTGCTCAAGCCTTACAGTATTTACTTTCATTAATTACATTTTAAATTTAAACCTCGAGGGAAAAATGAGAGGGTTGGTGCCTCTCCCCTCTTTGAATGTGCACCAATGTGTTAAATAGATAACACGTGCTGAGGTAGAGCGATGCTCCTGCATCATACTCCACTGCTGGGAAAATCATGAGCTCCTTCTCAAGAGATCCTCTGCTCTATTGTTGAAATCCCCCTCGATCCCAAACTTTCCCCTAGAGCTATCCTCCTACTCCTCCGCTGTGTTGTTGTTGATGATGCCCCACTATTCATGCAAGTCCTCCTCTGTTCAACTTCTCTTTGTTGATAGCTCATTTTGTTGACTTCAACATCAACTCTCTTATCTCTTGTATTATCTCTTCCAACTTCTCTACTAGCTAGTTTTCCTTACGCAGTCTGCTCGGCTACAACTCCCCCTCCTCATACACATCAAAGGGTAGATCGTCCTAATCCCCCTGCTGTTTTCTTTCTCTCTAGAATTATCTTGCCACCCTTATGAAGACATTGATTATGCAAACCCATCACTGAGATGCTTCTCAGATATCTCCTCTGACAGGTTATCTTCTACCAGTACTTCTACAGGTACATCTCCAACTTCTTCTAGTTGCTCCTCATGATGGAATTTTTCTCCCTCTCGCATGGCTATCTCTTGGCAGCCATCTTCTGGTTTTGGATTTTCCAACCAATCCTCCAACAACTTCAACTCCATCTCCCACTAATTGATCAACTCAACTATGTTCTCCTCTTTTTTTATTGGGGAAGAATTCAGTATCTGCTCCTTCTCCTCCTCAACGATAGTCTCAACTGGTTGTCCTTCTGCTTCAACTTCACCTGCAACTTGTGCACTTTCCTCTGTTGGGCTACTTGGCAGGAATATTTCGATTCCCCCAATGATCAGAATGTTCCTCTGATCCTTCTCCTTAGTGATGGGAGTATTTAACTTCTCATCATCTTCATTCACATGGTCTACAACTCCACATGAATCTTCATATGGATGAGGCCTTTCTACTACCTCTTTTCCATATGTCACCACCCCTTGTTGATATGAAATCTCAACTCATATCATCTCTTCTCTCATTCCCACCTAGAAAATTAGGGTTTCTCCTCTGCCCTTCTGGCATTTTATGAGATCAACTGATCTCTTCTTATTTCCCACCTAGCAATCTACGATATCTATGCCAGATCTCTTTTCCTCGTCACTGAGGTTTTCAGGATGCCTCATCCACCTCCTCAACTCCTGTTGCTTCCTTCTGGCCAACAACTTCTAAACAGGCCACGTGGCTTTCCATTTTATATGCCATTCATAACTCCAATGTACCTTTGCTTCATGTTGCATCTTCAATGCTAACTTCTCCATTTCTGCTCGGATTTCACTGAGCTCCCTGTCAATTTCTTCTTTTCTTTTCTATTAGTGGTCTTCTTTTCAACCACGCTCATTTCCTTCATTAGCCATATTTGTTGATTCACCTCTAGCCTACCTAGATGTCTACCATCTGTTGCACACCTTTCAACAGTATTTATAGAGTATCACACTCTGTCTCCCTTCACCTACTTTTCTATAGGAAAAATCAAGCTCTGACACTACTTGGAGTAGTCAGACTATCTTCTCTCCCTTTTCCTATTGTCTACAAGTAAATTTAGGCTTTGATACCATGCTGGCACAAACCCCCCCTTCCCTCATGTAGATTATGTGACCTCCTCCTCTTGGATATTTGATTCACTCAAGCTAAATGGGATCTTCGGGACCCTACTATCCCCACAAATCACTTTACACAGACCCCTTTTCTCCTAGGTGCAGGTCCTGTGAAACACGCGACCTCCTGCTAAGCCCTTGTTCTCCTTCACATGACCTCGAGCTATGACCTCGGGCCAGTCCTCTTCACGAATCCACGCTTCAGAACTTTTGCGAGAATCTTGCTCCCTTTTCTCGATGTCTGAATCGACGAATTTACCGAGGACCCGATCTACGATCCACGTCTCTCCCACAAAAAATGACTATCATCTACTTCAAACTCCAGCCTTTGAGAGTTATTTCCACACTACTCTCCTCTTTCTTCGAGAGTACCTTTCCTCTGAAATACGTGGATCTCCTCCACATGTCCTTCTGTATCCAACGATCTAGATCCCCTTCACTCTTCGTGACTCCGCAAAGATTTCTCCTTGCGCCACATAAATATTTCAAAGTTATTTCTCTCGAACTCTCGGATATGCTTCCACATCCCCCCGACGATCAAAATTTAGGGTCTACTCTAATATTTGGAGCTTCAACGACCTTGCACTCTGCTCAACTAAAAACTCTTGGAGAATGATTTCTTCGGACTCCTAGATCTCTTGTCACCTGTTACTCCAGACAATGGACAACTCCACTTGGATTCAGGATTTTGGGACTTCGATAAGTCCTTACTCTTGTGCACACTTATCACTTGACCCATAGTCTGAAACTTGGACCACTCTTTGCCTTCTGCACTCTTTAGAGAGACTTTGTGCACAATGACACTAATCGTCCTGAGCTTTGTGACTTGGAACGAGTCTGTTTCTGGTGCACACCTAAAGCTATCTCTTCTAATATTTGGACCTGCTCAAACTCCTAAGGGTCTCGACCCTCTTCTCACTTCAAAGGATTTTCTGGTGCCCTCCTGGAAACTCGATGCTCTTCCTCCAGAGCTTGTAAGGTGAAATTACTTTACTCTTGGAGCACTCATGCTTGACTGGGCCTTTAAATGGTTGTATTTCAACACTTTGTCTAAATTTTGGCCTGGTGCACTCCTTGCACAGGTCTTCCTCTTGCTTCCTGGAATCCTTTAGGATCACCGAGGCAACTCCTACATCCTCTCAATGCACACTTGCATATCTTCTTTCCCTTAGAGTGCTCAGTGACTCTGGGTTTTCCTCAATTCCTCCAACACTTGAAAACATGTTGATTCTTTGCACTCCTTACACCTTGTCAATGCCCTCCTGGCAAAGTTCTATAGAGTGTTCAACAAATTTTTGCTACACTTACTCCTACGTAGAATTTCCTCCAAGGTATTCATCAAACTTGAGATTTAATTTCTTTGGTGTGCCCTCCTGACACGTTCTTCTCTAACTCGTAAGAGTTCATATATGCACTCCTTGTGCTGGCTACAAAGGTTCCAATACCCTGTTGTGCACTCCTTGCACAGCCTAAAGAATAGAGAACAATTCAACAAACTCCCAAACAAATTGTGAATTATATCCTTACCCTCCATATGGAAACTAATACACACCTATAGCATACATGAACACATAAATACACAAACAACATTCATAAAGCATTCACCACACAAGAATCTGCAAACAGTGAAATCTGTTCTTTTTGTATTAATATCACGATGTCAATTACAATATATGAGCTGAGACTACAACTGAATCTTGTCTCTTCTCTCCTCTCATATCAACAACCACTCCTACTTTCAACCTCCTGACAACCACTCTACTGGGCATATGTTACAAATATTTATACAAGAGGAGACTCATCGAGTGTTTCCCTCCAACTACTCTAGTGGTGTCTAATCACCATCAAAACGCCTATCTACTGAGGCAGATTACAATGAGTAGAAAATCTAGTCTGAATCGGATCTAGGTCCCTCCTACCATCAACCACTTAAGGAGACCTTATCTATAGCCTGTATGAAAGCATGACTTGGCTCTGCTCAAGCCTTACATCATTTACTTGCATTAATTACATTTAAAATTTAAAACTCGAGGGAAAAATGAGAGCACTGATGCCTCTCCCCTCTTTGAATGTGCACCAATGTGTTGAATAGTTGGCACGTGATGAGGTGGAGCGATGCTCCTACATCAATTTGGATCTACATGACTAATGTCAATCTTTGGAGAAAAATTTTCAGCTAGTTCTTGAGTTTCAATATCTTCATTGTCGAGTCCACACGCGCATTTGAACATGGGACCCATGTTTATGGTGGTTGTTGGACTACTTCATCATGGTGGCTCATATTCCTACATGGGACCTTGGTTCTCCAGTTTACTTTAGAATTATGGTCCACACTTATCCATGGGACCCTGGTATATGATTATACACCCTCATAACAAGTGTTGAGGATAATAATTTCATAAGGGGGATGGAATTTAGTGTAGCTAGGGGAAATAATATGGGGTACATAGGGAGGTATAAAATGGGAATAATAGTAGATAAGTATTCCTATGTATAAATACCAGTTTCAATAAATAATCCCTAATGTGAATGGAATAAATGTAAGAGGACTTACTAAGAGGTTCTTCTTCTAGAAGGTTCCTTCTCTAAAATTTTATTAGGTGGTTGGTAACACTATATAAAGGATTTCAAGCAATGTAATGGGAATTCAAGAAGTATTTTATTTTGAGAAATATCTCATTAGGATTTTCCCCCCTCGAAGAAGCGATTGAATGGTAGTGGATACCTTCTTTAATAGGATCTATTGTATGGTGTTTCCCTACCCAAAAGGTTTTCATAATAATGAAGTGTGGGGTTTATATATTATTCTTTAGATCTATTGTGATGTTTTGATATTCATATATTTGGTACTTAAAAATTGGTATCAAATCACTTTCTTCGGCCACAAAAATAGGAAATTTATTTTTCTCTATTTTGCACATTTTTTTAAGAAGAAAAAAAGAGGGTCGCGACACTCTAGACAATTCATATATCTTTCTATGAAGAGTTTTTAGAAGTTGGTTGTATCTTTGAGTTCGTCTTGGAAAAAACATAGTGTAAAAAAAAAGCATCTGAAACAATGTTGGGGAACTGAAGGTATCATCATTTTAAAATCTACTAAATTTTCAGGGTTTTTCTGTGGAAGGCCGCGCGAGTTTGTTGATTTCTATAGCACTTGGGGCCACTTTTGGCACAAACAATTATATATATGAGTTCCTCTTTCAAAAATATCCCATTTCAAAAAAGCAAATCGTGTAAATCAGAGATCCAAAAAGTGAATATATCGATGATTTAAAATCAATAATTTTTTAGGGTCTTCGTCATGGTGGTGGGACTACAGAGCTCATAACTTGTCACAAAGGGATAAGATTGGTACCAAATTAGTTTCATTGGATAGAATATTTTAATATTTTTCTTTTGCTATATTGTATGTTTTATTTCCAATGGATATTTAACTCCTTATGGAACTTCAATGAAAGATTAATTCCCTCGAGACAAGTTTTCAAAATCTCTGGGCAAGTGTTCAAAATCTCTAAGCGATCACACTTACAATTATGTAGGAAATAAGGGATGAGTATAATCAAGAAGCATTTGCTTAGTATGATTTTGAGGCCAATTGTGATGATTGGTATATGGATAGTGGTTATTTATGGGATGACAACCACTTCCGTCTTCTATTTGACGAATCTACTCCACCTCATGTAGAGCACATCCCGGAGAGTAAACAAGAGCATTCTACGCACATTCTTCTTCAACTTTATTATTCTACAATAATAGTGAATTATTTTTTGTCCAATTCTACATATTTGGATCCACATGGCCAATGTCAATCTTTGGAGCATCATTTTCAATTGGTCCTTGAGTTTCAATATCTTCAACATGGAGTTCACATGAGCACTTGGACATGGGACCCAAGTTTATAATGGTAATTGGACTAATTTTTAATGGTGGATCACATTCCTACATGAGAACTTGATTCTCCATCCTAATCCAACATTATGGTTCACACTTATCAATGGGACCCTGGTATATGGTTGTACACCCTCATAACAAGCATCGAGGACAACACTTTCATAAAGGGAAAGGAATGTAGTGTAGGAGGGGGGAATAATATTGGGTACCTAGAGAGGTACCCAAGGGGAATAATAGTAGAGAAGTATTGCTATGTATAAATGTCACTTTTAATAAATAAGGCCTAGTGTGAATGCAATAAATGTAAGAGGAGTTACTAGAAGGTTCCTCCTCTATAATGTTCTTAGGTGGTTGGTGTCACTATATAAAGGGGTTCAAGAAATGTAATTGGAATTAGAAAAGTATAACATTTGGAGTAGAAGCTCATTAGGATCTTTCCCCCTCGAACAGGCAAGTGAAAAAGAGTGGATCCCTTCCATAATAAGATATATTGTATGGTGTTTCCCAACCCCAAGGGTTTTCATAATAATAAAGTATGGGTTTTATATATTGTTCTTTAGATATATTGTGGTGTTTCTATATTCATATCTTTAGTACTTAACATAATAGGAGAACCTTGACATACTTTTCCTGAGACAACTTAATTCATGAATCGTCTTGGATGATTTAAATACCAAGGAAGAAGTGTAATGGACCCATGTTTGAAATTGAAAACCTGTCATGCAAAGCATTCTTGACTACAAAAATAACTAAGTTTGAGATATATGTGATTAATAGATCATCTACATATAGCACTAAAATAAATAGAGAGTCAAAATTTCTCATCATATAAACATTGAGATATTATTTACGAAGAAAAAACTTTTGAGAAAGTAAGTAAAAATCCATCTTATCATAGCATGCTCTAGGCACCTTCTTGAGGCTATAGAGTGACTTTGTAATTCAACAAAATAGAGAGGAGCCATGTACATACCCATGTAGTTTTTCCATGTAGATATCTTCTTCGACATCTCTATGAGGAAAGGCATTCTTCACATCAATATGGTGGACCTCCCACATCCTTACTTCTACAATGATCAAAGCTAACTAGATGGAGTCCATTTTTTCTACTGGAGAAAATGTCTCATCCTAATCAATCCCATGGACTTGATCAAATCCATTTATCACTAGTATTTCTTTTCATCTTCTCACAAGACGATTAATTGTTTTATTCATCATGTAGATCCATTTTCATCTGACAAGCTTCCTATATCAAGGAAGTGCAACCAAGTCCCAAATATAGTTCTCAAGGAGGGTGTTGTACTCCTCCTTCATAGTTCCTTCTCAGAAGGGATTCCCTTCATCCTATGCATAGGTTTGAGGGTTTGATCCTAGAAACATGTATAAATTCATGGGAATTATTGGTTCCATGGATATGAGTGCATGTGGTGCCTCCTCAAATTGGTATCTCATCCTTCTTGGATCTGCTAGTTCCCCCACAAGATTGCTTGCTACCTGTATGGTGGATTCTGCTCATTTGGGTCTTGGATTTGGATATTCACATGCATACTCATGATCATATAAATCAGATGCATAAATAAAATATGAAATATGATCTGAGTGGCATGATGTATCATCTCGGATATATGGTATGAGAGGAAGTATGCAATTGTTTTCCTGTTGTTCCTGATAGGAATGCATGGGAATTTCTTCAAACTGGATGCTCCTTTCAATGATTAACTTTTCTATCGAAGGATCTATAAATTTGTATCATTTCACACCCTTAGCATAACCCACAAATATGTATTCTATTCTTTGAGGCTACAAATCCTTCCTCTTCTTCAAAGGTACACGGGCCCATGTGCGCGATCCAAAAATATGGAAGTGTTTCACTTTTGGATTCTTGTTGCTCCAAGATTCAAATGGAGTCATGCCTTTCATAGATTTGTGAAGAGATCAGTTTTGTATGTATGTGGCACCATTGATGGATTCATCCCAATATTTGGAGGGAAGGGAGATTGCATGTAGCATGCAATGTTACATCACTTTCAGAGATTGGTTCTTCCTCTTAGATACTTTTGGGGACCTAACCTCCCTAACACCTCACGTAGGTAGAATAATATGTTTCCATGTAATAAAGGAAAATTTTAATAAGGCTTAACAATAAGGAAGAATAAGTCAAATGTAAGAATACCTAATATAAGCTTCTGCTTCTAGAAGGATCTTCCTCTAGATTTTTCTTTTGGATAGACAGATTTAGTATAAATAGGAGTAGAGGGTATGGGAAGTTTTGTCTTGGATATTATTTTAATAGAGCTCTTCTCTATTGGAGGTTTCCCCCTCAAAGAGGCAAGTGAGCATTTCTATCGTTAATCAAGGTTCTCTTTCTGGTGTTATTCTATTTATATCATTGTTGTTATGCCATTTCTAGCTAAAATATTTATGTTTTGCATACTATTTTATATTTGGAATACTACAAGTGGTTTCAGAGCACTTTCCTTGGCAAACAATTATGGGTTAATTTTTTTTCAGGGTAGATACATGTTCCAGTGTTTTAAAGCTATAGAGATATGTCATTACGTGCATAAACCTATGGTTGGGGATTCATACATGTAGGAAATACAAGTGGTACTTAAGCACACTTATATTGGCCACCCTTGTAACCCATGTTGGTACCCCTTCGAGTGGTAGAGCGTCAAATAACACCTGTATAGGGATCGAACTACATCTTTTGAATCCCTCCATAGATAAACTGATCGACCACCTAACTGCTATAGTGCCAACGAGAACAAAACTTGGGAAGATACTCTATAGTAACTGGGTAGTTGGGTAGTATGGCTGAGGGCACGATCTAGCCTCCTTAGTTGGTGCCCTAAGATATTGGGTTGAGTACTACTGTTGGACCCCGTATGTATATCAGAGAGCTAAAACACAAGGAAAACCCTTGTCTATAGACACCTTGCATACCCTAACCCTTGGGACAGAAACAAAAATAGAAGAGACAAGATATATTGTCACACAACTGTGCCTTGTGCATTCGGGTTGGGAAATTACTACACATTTCTTCATGTTAATAGTTTGGGCATTTCAACACTGCAGTATTCTTCATATCGGAGTATAACTCCACATGAGTAGAAAAAACAAATTGGATCCTATTGGCACCATTATTTGAGCCCTATCTTGTTGGATTCCTCTCTTTTCCCTTATCGCAGTCATACCTATAATTTTTCAACAAATGTTTTTCCCGTGGACCCGACCCCCTTCCAACACCCTTATTTGGGACTTACCCCATTGGATTCCCCTCGTCACTCTAATCATAATGATACACTTTACCCATAACCAATTTTTTGTGTGGTCCCACCCGTCCCTTTTCATTTTCCCTCTTCATCATGGCCTGCACCCATAGACAAGACTTGGAAGCTCACTTCAATTACTTGTCCTCTAATTTTATAGAGACCCAATAGGAATTGAGGCAACTCAGTGCCAATTTTTCCACCATCAATAAAAACATGCAATCCTCCATATATGCAAAAATGGAAACCATCAAATAGGACCTAGCTACCCATCTTTCATCCTTCACTATAATGATTCGCACTAAGATGAATATCCCTGCAGATGAACCACCTTTGCACTCCGAAGATGAAACTTCCTCTAATTCCCATAATTTTCATCCCCGTCAATTTCACTATGACCTATGCCTTCCATGTGTGGATGCACAAATTTTTTATGGCTTAGATCCCACTGGTTGGGTAAATCAAATGGAAAATTATTTCTCTTTGTATGTCATTACAAATGAGTTGGCCGAACTCCAGTATGGTGTTCTCCATATAGATCAAGAATGTTGGAAATGGTGGCAATGGAGAAAAAATGCCCGTGAAGGGTATGTGTCTTGGACACAATTTGTGGCAAAGATTTATGAACACTTTGACACTGAAACTGACCATTTAGGCTATTTTACAAAGTTGAAACAATGTGGCACAGTGGAAGACTTTATAGCCACTTTTGAGCGATTGGATTTCCATATAGAGGGCATGTCTTATGCTTTTTTCTGAGAATTTTTTATCAGTGGCCTCAAGGATGAGATTTGTGCCCATGTCCTCCTGACTCGTCCTCAGAGTTGGGTGGAAGATACAAAAAGAGATAAGGAATCACAACAAGTTGTCTCTTCTCAAACATGAAAACCATCCTTTATTCCTAACACTAAACCAGTCACTCCCACTCCTACCTCCACTCCACTAAATATCCAAGAATTAACTAGGGAAGAAATGGTTGAATGCCAACTCAAATGCCTTTGTTATAATTGTGATGAAAAATATTTTCCTGGGCATAAGTGTAAGGAACAAAATATTTTTATGGCCATCTCCGAGGATGTTTCGAAAGATGATGTTGAGGCTCCCATGTGGTCGAGTAACCTAAACCCACTAACATGACCCCACCGTTCAAACCTCCCGAAGTTCATCCGGTCATTTCCATGAATGCTCTCACTGGGTTCTATTATCCCTAAACCCTCAAGCTAATTGGTTACATTAAGAATCAAGAGGTCAACATCCTTGGTTTTTGTTTTGTGACTGGCAGAATCGACAACTCACGGTTCTTGTGCTCACATGACAAGAGGTCGATTCTCATCTGCTACGTCTATAACCTCTAGGTGCATCCACACATCCCGCAAGGATGGGGCATGGGTAAATTATAGTGAGAATCGAACGTGATACCTCCGTTTTACATTTCCTTCCATTTACACACCACTTGAAAATTGGTCTACACCCCTACAGGCTAGGTCATCATCCTTGTTGATAATGGAAGCACCCATAATTTTATTCATCATCGTATTTCCCAAGAAAATAATTGCTATATTCATTCTGTCAATAATTTCCAAATCATGATTTCCAATGGCAGGTCCATGAAATGTGGGGACCGTTTAAAAAATGTGCATCTCCAAATTGCTTAGTACCACATGAAATCACATATGTTTTCTATCGACATGGTTGGTTATGACATTGTGTTGGGTGCAGAATGGATAAGGACTATGGGTCCCATTCTCCTAGATTTTAAGGAATTAACCATGCAATTGAACTAGGAGGGACAACACTATAAGTTCCAATGCATCACCTCTGGTTCCCCATAGATCATCAGTTTTCATCGCATGGAAAATCTCCTAAAACAAGGTCATTCTATCATTATTTCACAACTCCATGCCATTCACGCCAATGAGACACCCTGTATGCCACAGGACCTCCAATCCATCCTCTCCAAACATCAATTTGTTTCTTCCACTCCCTAGGTAATTCCTTCTTCCTGTGGTGTTCATGATCACTCCATTCCCCTTGTCCCCGAAAATGTTTCTCTCAATGTTCATCCCTATCATTATCCCTTTTCCCAAAAAAATGAAATTGAGAACATTGTTCAATAATTTCTCACCGCATGTGTTATCATACCTAGTACAAGGCCCTACTCTTCTCCTGTGGTCATGGTCCTTAAGAAATAAGGCTCTTGGTGCATGTCTCCTAACTTCCACACCCTCAACAAACTCACCATCAAAGACAAATTTCCCATTCCTATCATTGATGGCCTCTTGGATGAATTGAGTGGTGGCCAATTCTTTACTAAACTTTATCTTCGTTCTGGCTACCACCATATATGTATGAATGAGGTGGACATTCCTAAGACTGCATTTTCAACTCATGAGGGCCACTATGATTTTTTGTCATTCCCTTTTCTTGTGTAATTCTCCCTCCACTTTCCAAAGCCTCATGAATCATGTCTTTTGTCCTTTTCTCCATCATTTTGTCTTATCTTTCTTTGATGATATCCTCATCTATAGTAAATCCTATAAAACTCATCTTTCTCATGTGGATCGAGTTCTACATCTACTCTCTCACCACCAACTTTCCCTCAAACAATCTAAATGTGCTTTTGGCACCTCGAAAGTTGAGTACTTGGGTCATGTTGTTGGAAATGAAGGTGCTAGGGTAGATCCTAAAATGATTGAAGCTATGCAGGATTGTCCACTCCTAAAGACTCTCAAAAGATTGCATGTATTTCTAGGTTTAACAGGCTATTATTGCAATTTTGTTATGAATTATGGAAATATTGTGGCACCTCTCACATCTCTCCTTAAAAATAATTCTTTCATTTGGAATCCCACAACTGATCAGGCCTTTCAAACCATGAAGGAGACCATGTGCACCACTTTAGTCCTGGCCCTTCTTGATTTTACAAAGACGTTTGTCCTATAATGTGATGCTTCCATGAGAGGAAATTGAGCAGTCCTTATGCAAGATGGTCGGCCTTTGGACTTTACTAGCAAGAAATTGTCAGAGCAAAATTTGGGCCAATCAATCTATGAAAAGGAAATGTTGGATATTCTACATGAAGTAGATATTTTGCACCCTTATATATTTTGGAAACACTTCCAAATTAAGACAGATCATCAAAGCCTCAAGTATTATCTATAACAACACCCTTACTCCCCGGAGCAACAAAAATGGGTGACTAAGCTCTTTGGATATGATTATGAGATAATTTACAAGAAAGGAAACGACAATGTGGTTTTTGATGCACTTTCAAGAAAATATGAAGATGAAGGGTCCCTTTTTTCCCTCTCCTTCATTGTCCCATATTGGCTCCAAGATGTTCACCGGGAATGGCTACAAGATCCCAAAATTTCGCATCTGATCAAACAATTGCAAGCCAATTCTCCAGTTTCCCCAGGGTACTCTTGGAACAATGATGAGATTCTCTACAAAGTCCATTTGTATTTAAGTAAACATTCACAAATTAAATCCACGGTACTTTCTGAGCTTCATGCTACACCCACAATTGGGAACTCAAGGTTTACCAAAACATATGATCTGGTCAAACATTCATTTTTCTAGGATGGTATGAAACATGGCGTTCAAAATTTTGTGGAATAATGTGATGTTTTTCAACACAACAAGGGAAAAATAGTCAAATCTCCTAGCACACTACAACCACTTCTGATTCCACCTGCTATTTGGAGGAATATATCTATGGATTTTATTGTGGTCTTACCTAAATCAGGAAATAAATCAGTCATCATGGTGGTCTTTGATCATATTTCCAAGTATGCTCATTTATGTTTTTTTCAACACCCATTTGTTGACTCCACTATGGCTCAACTTTTCATGGATCAGGTCTTCAAGATTCACGGCATGCCTCATTCTATTATTTCGGATCAAGACCCCACATTCACCAACAATTTTTTGCAAGAACTGTTCAAGCTACAAGGCACCCAATTTCATATCAACAAATCTTATCATCCCCAGAATGATGGTCAAACTGAAGTTGTCAACAAGTGTTTGGAAACATATTCGAGGTGTTTTGCATCAAAAATGTAAAATTAACGGGTTCAATGGTTACCACTCATCAAATGGTGAGACAACACTTCTTACCATACATCTACCTACATGACTCCTTTTGAAGAATTATATGGACAAAATCCACCTTCAGTTCTCTCATACCTGCCAGGTGTCTCTAAGGTCCAGGAGGTTGACCAAATGCTTACAGTTTGAGAGGATATTCTCCCTACCCTCAAAGAGAATTTGGGCATGGCCCAGAATCGCATGAAGAACACAAAGATCAAGGTTGCTCAGAACGTAAGTTTTCTGAAGGATACCATGTGTTTCTTCAAATCCAACCTTATAAGAAAACTTCCCTCAAGGTTGATCATTGTTAGAAAATCATGACCAAATTTTATGGTCCTTATACCATTCTCAAGCATGTGGGATAGGTGGCCTATCAGTTATCTTTTACCAATCATTCTAAGATCCATCCTAGTTGTCATCTCTCCTGCTTAAACAAGGTGATTGGAGCTAAGTGATAAAATCAAACCATCATTCCTGAGTTGGATGAAGAAGGCTCCATCTTTTTGTATCCACAAGTAGTTTTGGACCAGCATGAGATTTTTCTGCATCAACACATCATCAAGGAAGTGTTATTCTAGTGGAAAGACACAACTCTAGTAGATGCCACTTAGGAACCAACTACCATTCTGTAGCAATTTCGTCATCTCAAGCCTTGAGGACAAGACTATTTTTAGGGGGGAATACATGTTAGGGAACTGTTAGCGCCACCATTTTTTTTTCCATTTAGAGTCGGTCTTAGTCGTGGTATGGCCCATCCACCCAAACATGTGAAATTGGGTACGTAACACCGTGGGGTCAAAGTCAGCAAGTGGTGAGTTGCCCCTTGGAAATGGGAAGGTATGTCAGAGTCAAAACATGCATAAGCAGTATAGGTATGTATTTTCCAAGGATTCGAGTCCGATTTAAAAATCAGTCTCTACATGCCCCAGGTTGAGTCAAGTAGTTAATGGAAGTCGCATCGGAAAGTGCAACAGTTATTATCAGTTCATCATGAAGGCCAAGGAAGAAAAAATCGTGGCGTTTGTATATGCATGCCATGCAAACATTATCGCTTGTTTTCTACATGTGGGGATGTGCCATGGAAAATCTATAATTAGATTCAAAACATCTCATCGCCACGAATTCACTGTCCTTGAGAAGGATCTACCCTTCTGCTCGACTTGTTATAAATTTAAAATGCTCGGCACCCACTTCAGTCATGAAACCAAGTCTGCACTTTGTTTGCAAGTTCCCTTGCCACTCCAGGTTGATCAAATTTCCTTCCTGTGCATTTGTCGGATATATTGTGCTCGAAGTACATATTGGCCATGCCATGGCGACTTCCCAGAGTATAAGGAAAGGTGCGCAGAGCAGCATAATTTCTAGGTCCAAGACCCAAAACAACTGGGATTCGTTCTCACCCACAGCAAGCATTCCTAAGGACATGAAAGGAGTTATTCATTTACCCACAAAGACGATCATATCAAATCACATGGAACCTGAAGTAGAAAGATTTGCGCAGAGCGGAAAGATAGTGGAAGTCCTACCTCCCCAAAATTTGATACCTCGAAGAAGGGGTAGGCCAAGGAAGAACAAGGAAGTTGAGGAAGCTTGCGTTTCATAAGAGCCACACGCTAGATCGGTGACCAAAGAAATAATCATGCGCTCCATTCGGATGGATCCCGCTGGGGGATCGAGCCGTGGAAACATCAGCAGAACAAAGAAAATGGATATCATTGGAGCGAATGATCAATATCCATATCAACAATTAAAGCAGGAAAATATGGTTATCGCTGAACTCTATCAGGAAAACATGGAGTTGAGGTGGCAGCTAGCGACAAGGACTATGGAAGCGTCAGCAACACAGGGTCGCGAAGGGAGCGTGGCATGGCTAAAAAGGTAGCTCAGAGAGGTGCAAGACACCATTGTACAACTACGAGAAGCACAAAGGATGTAAGAGGAAAGGCATACAAAGCATTATAGGGAATTCGAAGAGGCTGAGAAGGAAGTCTGTGCAGCTCTCGCCAATGGGCATAAAAGACAAGTTTAGCAGGTGTTCATCTCTACGTCCATGAACATAAGATAAATCTTGGAAGTTTTGAAGGACATGTTAACCTAAAATCACTCTACCATTTTGGTAATGATCATGAGAATCAAACAACCACTTTCCGCGCAAATTTTTCCTAGCAAATGAGTGCGCAATAGAAATCAAAGCCGTTATAGGAGATAGCGAGTTCCTGGCAGACAACTTCCCGCTCAGACATCTAATCGAAGGGAAACACTGACACATATTTTCCTAAGATTGAGACATGTCCGATGATCATATCCTCCTCACAAATTTGCGAACAGTCATGTATAAATAGACGTGATTATTGTCTATTTTTGGAAAGTCACCATGTGAAGAATCCCCAACGCATGATACTTGGTCTCCTAGTTTTAGGGTTAGCAGATAGAAAACAGGGTAGCCCAAGTGAAGCCCTGGTTTATATATTTCATCTTTTCGATGTAAGCCAGGTTGGTTGGAAAAATTGGTAGATGACAACTGTTGTATGTGATTTGATCTTTTTGACCAAAACTTAATGAAAAGGTCTTGTAACTTGATGAAAAGATTCTAGTTGTAGCAGTAAGAGGTATTGTGCTTCTTTCTTTGCATATGTGCTTCCTTTCATCTTTAGTCATATCTTTTTCTATCTATTTCAGAACGAATTTTTGAACCTATATATTCATTACGCAACGCCCCTTGTTCGCGCCACTTAGACAAAACATTTTCTTCTAAAATCTAACTTTGAATATGCCTGCAGCTGTGCTCTGAGTTACTTCCTCTATTTTTCTCCCCATCACACATTACGATTTTACACTAAAGACTGTTGCTTGCCTAGACGTATCCTCTCAGTTCAGTCACTGAGTCATTTGTCTCTGTCATTTCCTCAAATTAACTCCATAGCCCAAGTCTTACTTTCTTGCGCCAATATAACCAGGACCCATTATATCAAAGGTGTTAAATCTAACCATCGTTTTCAAAGCCATATCTCGCGTAGAGACTGCACCCCCAAGAGAGCCCTCTCCAGATCATAAAGGCTAGTTTTGGGTCTCAAAGTCGGTTGAAAAAGTTACCTTCATTGTCTATTTATCAGCCAAACATATTTACGGAGTGCTAACATTCTGGCATTGTTGCCAAGGACGAAACTGAATAGATTTTCCCTGGGAGAATGACTAACGTTGCAATTTGACCCTTGAGGGTAACAAAGGGACAAACATCCATACCGGCTGAAAAATCTTACCCTGACGATTCAATTCCAAAACACCAGTAGCCCCTAGTAGCGTATTAGGAAACCTGGCTCCGAAGACAATATATACCACATCAAATCTTGACCCAAACCCTACAGAGCCTATGTACGACCCCGAGAAGATTCTGCACAAGACTAGAGAGCAAGCATCAGACCCATTCTACTACCTAGAAAGGAGCCTGTCCTTACCCAAGGATGGTGCACAGAGCATTGATGACCTTGAGTTCGACAAATTTTTCGAGCCAACCCTTTTCAAGTCTAAGTCGAAAACCAGTTTGGATGAGATCATTTTTTACCCGAAGAAATTCCAAGCCCTGATATCAAATAGTATCCCTCAAAATACAAACCCTCCTAGAGCCATGGCCACTAGATTCTCCCCCCTCATCATTCCAGCTCATTTACATGACTTGCCTCAGAATTACATCCAAATAATCAAGCTCTATGATGCTAAAGGAAATGTTTCCACCCAGAGGCACCTGGATTAGTTTAATGATTTCGTCGACTTGGAGGAGGTGGACTATGAGGACGCAAAGATGAGGTTGTTTGCACAAATCCTATCAGGAGATGTAATAAAATGGTTCAAATCTCTCCTGCCCGCAAGCATTCGAGACTTCACCACTTTCAAGATGTATTTCTTGGATAAATGGGCAGATAAGAAAAACCCTTTGCAGTTGTTAACATAGTACAATAATATGAAAAAAGCACCGGAAGAGACAGTGTAGGAATTCCCAACCCATTTTTTGAAGGTGTACAACTCAATCCCTACATAATTCAAGTCGCCTCCTGGTACTGTGCAGTTGTGGTACCCTAATTCCTTCGACAGTGATTTCGCTCTGTTGTTGAGAGAAAGAAGATCAACAAGTCTAGATGCTATAATGAGTAACGTTGTCGAAGTCGAAGTGAACATGATGGCATCGGGGAAAATGAAATCAAGGTTCAACCGAGGCGATAAGAGACCCCAGGGAGATGCACAAACATTGACGTCATGGTCCTCAAATGACAAGTTTGACATGATGATGAAGACCATGGAGAAGTTGATGGAGAGAATTTCCATTGGAAAAAGACCTGTTGCCCGAGAACAAAACGACCCATAGCCCAGGAGTCAGAACCTCAGAAGGGGTCAAGTCCCACAGATCATACAAAGGGAACATAAAGAACAAAGGGATCAAGGTGACCAATAGACAAAACCTCCATTCCAAAACAACTACGTGGACGAGGATTTTGATCAGGTGTTCGAAGACCAGATGCATTGTTGCGACGAAAAAAACCTACACGTGTTCTTGACAAAGAGCGAGTATGATCGGTACATGACTAAAAATGATGGTTTCATGTTGGAGACGGACAATGATATGATACTTGAAACAGATGATGGACCATCCTGGGAGACAGAGGAGTTTAGAAAAGGATATCAAAATGCCATCATGCAGTTCCAGAAGAAGTACAACCTCTGTAGCAAAGACGCGCCTGTCGAGCCACAACAAGAAGACCCCATAAGGAAAAATACGAGGGCCACCTCTTTCACAAGCCAACCAAGGCTAGACAACCCGACCAAGTATGTGATGAAGAAAGCTAAGTCGAAGGAGGAGGCCCCCAAGAAAACTCCTGAAGTAGGCCGGGAGGCGGGCAGAAAAGAGGTAGAAAAAGTATGTCCCCCTTTCAATTTTGAACATGAGATGGCCAAAATCAAAATCTTTGTCCTATTCAACAAACTTATTAGAAAGGGAAAGAATTGAGATAAAATCATTAAAACGCTAAAAATGGGAGGAACCCCTGATACTTTGAATATCCAAGATGACCACCTCGCTATCCTTTTTGGCCTGCGTGTCGAAGAGACAAATGATGTCAAGGATGTCCCTCCGTTCTACATTAGTCTAAAGGTCCATGACATGAACCTGCATAATTCCATGTTGGATTTTGGTGCATCGCACAAACTCATGATGAAGGTGATCATGGATGAATTGTGTTTGGATATCACCAGGCCATACAAAGACCTTTTCTCTTTTGATTTGAAGAAAGTCAAATGTTTGGGCCTTATCAAAGACCTAGTTGTGTCGTTGGCTCAAATCCCCTCAAAGAACATGGTTATCAATGTAGTCGTCCCAGACATACCCCCAAAGTTTGGCATTATACTATCAAGTTCATGGGCTGCAAAGTTAAAGGGAACTTTGCAGATGGATATGTCATAGACCACCATCCCTGTTTTTGGCCATGACAGATGGTTGTATAGAGAAGTGTTGCTGAAATACATGGTAAGAAGTAAGATGCAACCAAATAACCAACCTATATACACCATCAACACTAAGGTGGGTTCTTCTATATTCTACAATGACCTAAGTTTCAAAGAGGAAGATCTGACAACCATCATGACGAATGATGAGAAAACCACGCAGGAAACAATAGAGTGTGTCGACCCGAAAGATCGCACGAAAAACAGGGTGTGGAACATGAATTTTAACGGCATGGTCAAAAACGAAGGGGATGGGGCCGGTGTATGGGTAAGCCCCCCTAAAGCAAGTGTAAAGGTGTGCTAATACAAGATCACGTTTGAATGTACCAAAAACGTGGCCGAGTATGAATCACTGATCTTGGGATTACAAGTTTTGAAAGAATTGGTCACGCAGAAGATAGCAGTGCGTGAAGATTCTGAGATGAACATAAATCAGGTAAAAGGTGTATATCAGAAAAAACAACCCAGGTTGAGAGCGTATAGAAATTTGGTGTTAGATATCCTCAAAGGATTTTTAGAGTATGACCTTTCTACTATCCCCAGAGAGAAAAATCAAATTGTCGATGTGTTGGCTACCTCGGCCTCATTTTTGAAGATCCCCATCTTCCCAAACAAAAAGTATGAAATTGAGGTCAAGCACAAGCCGGTAGTTCTTGATAATATCAAACATTAGCAAGTGTTTGATGATAACAATTAGGTAGATAGATTCCTCCTTATGAGCGACGAGTTCGCTAATACAAAAATTGATGAGGAATGTTGCTGCAACGAAGAGGATAGCGCAGATGCGTGCAGTAATGACGAACCTTTCCAGAACCAGATCGTGGGAAGGGATATAATACAACTAAAAAATAATATCATTCCAAAGGGGTTGGTGTTGCTGGAAAAGCTATTTGATGAAAATGATGTGGCTAAAAACCCCAAGATCACTACAAGCGAAGAGGATGTGGAAGATTGCAACATCGGGACTGAGGAGAACTCAAAGATGGTCAAATTATCAAAGAAACTCAATCCAGAGGTCAATCAGGACTATGTCAAGCTCATGAAGGATTTTGTAGACGTCTTCGCATGGAGCTATGATGACCTGAAAGTATATGACACTAAAGTAATCCAACATGTTATCCCTCTCAAGGAAGATCATAAACCTTTCAAACAAAAGCTGAGACGAATGAATCCCAGTTGCTGTCGTTGATCGAGAAGGAGGTAAAGAAACTTTTCGATGCTAATATTATTGTTTATTTGAGATTCTCTAAATGGGTAGCTAATTTGGTGCCCATAAGAAAGAAAAGTGGTGAGACAATACTGTGCATAGATTTCCAAAATGTAAACAAGGTGTCTCTCAAGGATCACTACCCTCTCCCCAAAATGGACTATATCCTACAAAAGGTGGTGGGGTCCCAGAAGATGTCTATGCTGGATGGATTTTTAGGATATAATCATATCATGGTCCACCTGGATGATAGAGAGAAAATGGTTTTCACAACTCCATGGGGAACGTTCATGTATGCCAAGATGACTTTCGGCCTGATGAACGTTGGAGCCTCTTTCCAGAGGGAAATGGAAATCATGTTTTCTGATGAAAAGGACAAGTTCATCGTGATTTATTTGGATGACATCACAGTTTACTCTGCCTCCAACAAACAACATCTCGAGCACATGAAGAAGGTTTTCTAGAAGTGCAAGAAGTTTGACGTATTGCTAAATCCAAAGAAATCGCATTTCGGGGTGGAAGAGGGGAAGTTGCTAGGATACATTATTTCCAAGGAAGAAATTAAGATAGACCCCAATAGGGTGGAAGGCATCCTAAATATCAGTACCCCATGTAGTAAAAAGGAAGTACAATCCTTCTCGGGAAATACAAACTTCTTGAGTTTCATCTCAAACCTGACAGAAATCATAAAGCAAATAACGTGAATGCTCAGGAAGGGAAACGAGATCAAGTGGAACTTGGAGGCTAGGAATTCCTTTGAATAGGTGCTGACTAAAGATCATGTTCTAGCCAACCTAGATTCTACGAAATATTTCATCCTATTTTCATTCGCTTCAGAACACACTATTGTCGGCGTGCTGTTGCAGAAAGACAAGTAGGATTTCGAAAAACCCATAGCCTATTTCAGCCGCACACTGCGTGATGCTCCGCTAAGGTATGACATTATAGAAAAAAAATCATACGTCTTAGTGAAAGCCTTGAAATAATTTAGGACATACATTTTGCACTCCCATGTCATCGCATATGTGCCCAAAAACTCAGTAAAGGATATCTTGACTCAACCTAACCCGGAAGGAAGGAGAGGAAAGTGGATAAAGGACATGCTGGAATACGATCTTAAGATCAAGCCTACAAAACAGATCAAGGGTCAGGGCCTTGAAAAGTTAATGGCGCAGTCGGACTGTGACGCTATAGTAATGAATTTCATCATTGATCTGTTGGAATTGCCTCAAGAAGAAAAAACTCGTCAGGTGTCTCAGGAGTTCATTGAATTGCCATGGTATGCAGACATCATCTATGTGTTGGAAAATCTCCAGGCCCCTCCGGGCGTAAGTAATACTAAGACCAAATTCCTCAATATTAAAGAGGTTAAGTTCTGCATCCTGAAAAATTCACTCTATTGGAAAGACCCCAGGGGAATATTGCTGAGTTGTTTGCTAGAAGATGACACGAAGCGAGCCATACAAGAATTTCACAAAGGCAATTGCGGAGCACACCACTACTAGAAAACCACCATGCACAAAATCCTAAGGGTAGGTTACTACTGGCCTACAATCTTCACTGATGTGTATAAAGAGGTCTCCAACTGCCATGAATGTTCAGTTTTCGATGGGAGAAGAAATATGCAACCCTTGCCACTAAAGTCAATCTCAGTCGAAGCACCTTTCATGCAATGGGGTCTAGATTTCATAGGAGAAATAAATCCACGATCCTCCGCACAACACAAATTGATACTCACGGCCACCGAATATTTCACAAAATGGATAGAGGAAATCCCCACAAAGCAAGCTACCGACACAGTAATCATCCAATTTATGGATACAAACATCTTGTCGAGGTTCGGGTGTCCTATCAAAATCATAAAAGACAATGTGGCCGCATTCAAGTCTAAGAGGATGGAAAATTTTTGTCAGGATTATAACATAACCCTGGGGAATTCTACGAAGTAATATCTACAAGGAAATGAGTTAGGAGAATCCTCGAATAAGAACCTAACTGGGACTATCGAAAGATTCCTACAAGACCACAAGAGAGCCTGGCATAAAAATCTTATCTACATGCTGTGGGCAGATCGAGTTACCACCAAGAATTCTATATCAACATTGCCTTTCCATATCATTTACGATGCAGACGAAATATTCCCTACTTCACTGGGACCGCATGTTAGAAAGTTGTTTCAAGAGCAGGAGGTTGAGCCAAATGTTTCACAGAGGAGAATTAATTATCTAATTCACACACAATAGGCGAGGGAACATGTGTATAATTGGTCCCAGCTTCATCAAGAGAAGATGAGGAAAGCTTTTGATAAGTGTTCTAAGCCAGAGGATTTCTATTTGGGGGATCTAGTGTTGAGATGGGATGCGAGAAATGAGGGCAAAGGAAAGCATGAAAAAGTTGACCATATTTGAATGGTTCCATTCATAATAAGTGATCATTACGGGGGAAATGCTTATTTTCTAGAAGGATTAGATGGAGAATGTTTTGGTTGGGGGCCTGTAAATGACAGGTCCCTCAAACACTATCTGACAAAATAAAATCCATTTAAGTCATTTTTCATCGTAAATAGTCTTTTTATTTCTTGCATCGAGTCAGTAGGTCAGTAGAAATTGAAGCCCAAAGTGAAGGCCCTAAGTTTATGCTAAATTTTTAGAATGTTGCGTTGATAGGTTTAGTTTTCTTTCTGTCTGTCATTTATTTCTCTCAGTGTCTAAAGGTTGAATTAAGCCCAATAGTTAGGCACCTGATCTACTGTTCTTTTCTACCTCATGGGGAGGATAACATCCTCGTTGGAGCTAGTTGTTAGTGCCGCCATTTTTCGATCCATTTAGAGTCGTTTTTAGTCACAGTATGGCCCATGCACCCAAACATGTGAATTCAGGTACGTAACACCGTGGGGTCGAAGTCAGCAAGTGGTTAGTTCTCCCTCGGGAACAGGAAGGGATGTCAGAGTCAAAACATGCGTAAGAAGTACAGGTATGTCTTTTCCAAAGAGTCAAGTCCAATTTAGAAATCAGTCTCTACGTTCCCCAAGTCAAGTCAAGTAGTTAATGGAAGTCGCATCGGCAAGTGCAACAGTTATTATCATTTCATCATGAAGGCCAAGGGAAGAAAAAATCACGGCATTCATATCATGCATGCCCTGCAAACGTTATCGCCCATGTTCTACACATGGGGATGATCCATGGAAAATATGCAATTCAATTCAAAACATCTCGTCGCCACGAATTCACTGTCCTTTGTCATGATCTCCCCTTCTTCTCAACTTGTTATAAATTTCAGATGCTCGACACCCACTTCAGTCGTGAAACCAAGTCTACACTATGTTTGCAAGTTCCATTGCCACTCTAGGTTGTTCAAATTTCCTCCCTGTGCATTTGTCGGATATATCGCACGCGAAGTACATACTGGCTGCGCCATGGAGACTTCCCAGAGTATAAGCAAAGGTGCGCGGAGCAACACAATTTCCAGGTCCAAGCCCCAAAACAACTGGGAGTCATTCTCACCCGTAGAAAGCATTCCCAAGGACGTGAAATGAGTTATTCCTTTACCCACAAAGACAATCAGATCAAACCGCACGGAACCTAAAGCAAAAAGACTTGCACAGAGCAGAAAGACATTGGAAGTCCCACCTCCCCAATAGTTGATACCTCGGAGAAGGGGAAGGCCAAGGAAGAATAAGGAAGTTGAGGAAGCCTGAGTTTCAAAAGAGGCATGTGCCATATCGATGGCCGAAGAACTACTCATGCATGCCATCCGGCTGGAGCCTGTTGGGGGATCAAGCCGCAAAAAAAAGAGAAGAACAAAGAAAATGGATATCACAGGAACGAATAATCAAGATCCATCTCAATAATTAAAGAACGCAAAGATGGCTATCACTGAACTCTATCAGGAAAACATAGAGTTGAGGTGACATCTAGGGACAAGGACTATGGAAGTGTCAACAACAAAGGGTCGCGAAGGGAACATGGCATGGATTAAAAGGTATCTCAGAGAGGCACAAGACACCATTGTATAGCTTCAAGAAGCACATAGGCTATCATAGGAAAGGCATACAAATCATTACAGGGAATGCAAAGCAGCCGAGAAGGAATTCCACGCGGCTCTTTCCAGCACACAGAAAAGTCAAGTTTAGTAGGTGTTCATCTCTGTGTCCACGAACATAAGATAAATAAAAAAAACCACTTTCCACACACATTTTTTCCAGCAAATGAGCGCATAGCAGAATTCAAATCCATTATAGAAGATAGTGAGTTCCTAGTAGACACCTACCCACTCAGACATTTGATCGAAGGGAAACACTAACACATCTTTTCCTCAGATCGAGACCTTTCCGATGATCATATCCTCATGGAGAATTTGCGAACAATCATATATAAACATACGCGATTATTGTCTATTTTTGGAAAGTCACCATGCGAAGAGTCTCCAACGCATGCTACTAGGTCTCCTAGTTTTAGGGTTAGCAATTAGAAAATAGGGTAGCCCAAGAGATGCCCTAGTTTATGTATTTCATATTTTCGATGTATTCCAGGTTGGTTGGAAAAATTGGTAGACGACAACTATTGTATGTAATTTGAGTTTTTTGACCGAAACTTAATGCAAAGGTCCTGTAACTTGATGAAAATATTCTAGTTGTAGTAGTTGGATGTATTGTGCTTCTTTCTTTGCATATGTGATTCCTTTCATCTTTAGTCATATATTTTTATGTCTATTTCGAAATGAATTTTCGAACCTGTGGATTCGCTACGCAACACCCCTTGTTCACGCCACTTAGACAAACATGGATGATTTTAAGGATGGAAATTTATTTTTAAATATAGAAACCTTGGCGAATCTTACTAATCCTTTATATGCCAACTATAAATGATTGGCGATATTTTTGAAAAAATACTCAAATTTCTAAGGATTTTATATAGCTTTTATAAAATTTTGGCATTTTTTAAGGTAAAATAAGTTTATCCTATAGAATTTGGGTGAATCATTTTTAAAATAGCGAATCTCCTTTTTGGAAAAACAATGGAAAAGTAGCCCACTAGTGAAATTTAGCCCCTAAAATCATCCATGTAGACAAAACGTTTTATTCTAAAAGATAACTCTAAATTCGCCCGCAGTGGTGCTCCAAGTTACTTCCTGTATTTTTCTCCCTGCCACACATTACGGTTTTACACTAAAGACTATTTCTCTTCTAGCCTTACCCTCTTAGTTCAGTCATTGAGTCATTTGTCTCTATCATTTCCTCAAATTGACTCCATAGCCCAAGTTTTACTTTCTTGTGCCAATATAACCAGAACCCATTATATCAAATGTGTTAAATCTAGCCATTATTTTCAAAGCGATATCGCACGTGGAGACCACGCCCCCGTGAAATCCCTCTCTAGATTCGAAAGGATAGTTTTGAGTCTTAAAGTCAGTTGAAAAAGTTACCTTCATCGTTTGTTTATCAGCTGAATAGATTTACAGAGTGCTAACAGGAACTAACCTCCCCAACCCCTCAGGTAGGTAGAGTAATATATTTCCATGTAATAAAGGCCAATATTAATAAGTCCTAGCAATAAGGAAGAATAAGTCAAATGTAAGAAGACCTAATAGAATCTTCTTCTTCTAGAAGGATATTCCTCTAGATTGTTCTTTTGGATAGATAGATTTAACATAAACAGGGGTAGAGGGTATGAGAAGTTTTGTCTTGGATATTATTGTATTAGAGACCTACTCTATTGAAGGTCGCCCCCTTGAAGAGGCAAGTGAACATTGCTATTATTAATCAAGGTTCTCTTTCTGGTGTTATTTTGGTATTATTCTGGTATTTTTCTGGTTATATCATTATTGTTCTACCATATCTAGCTAAAATATTTAAGTTTTGCATACTATTTTATATCTACAATACTACATCTACCCTGTTATGCTACAGAGTGTAGGGAATTGTGTGTTGTAGATAAATAATTTATTCATCACAAAGATGTTGTAGATCCTTGTTTACATACTCCTCCTGATTATATTTTTATAATATCTTGATCATATTATTATACTTCTTCTCTGCATGCTCTTTAAAATCATCGAGATGCTCAATCACTTTAGAATTTTTCCTTGGAAAGTACACCCATCTATATTGTGACCAACCATCAATAAAATTTGACACATACATGACATTTATTATGGAAGGATTAGGTAAAGGCCCCATGAGTTCACTCTAAACAAACTCCAATGGAGAGGAGACCCTCCATGACTTCCAACAAACCTCCCACCATCCCCTATTTGTTAAGTTGATACATGTACCTGAAATTTAAGTGGCCAAATATTTCATGCCAAATCTTACTATCATCATTTTCATGAGTTAGTAGCAATGTGGAATCTAATGTAGAAACAAATTTAGAGAATGTGTATCGTCTAGATTTATTCTCTACCTCACCTACAACAATTTTGGAGTTGTATTCCATATCAAATCTTGTCATGGGATTTGGCACACAGAGAGTAGATTTGTGGAGAGTTTCAGAACATGCAATACATTCTATAAAATTCCATTTTCGAGTTCCACTCTCCCTTTTCCAAGGACTTCTACTGGAGATTCATCTCCAATGAGAATGGGAGGACCCATGCATATTTTTAGATATGAAAGGACATATTTTGCGGCTACAATGTGGTGTGATTATCGAGAATGAATGATCCATGATTCTGGAGAATAATTAATAAAAAATAATACATGTGCATTACATTGAGTTTTTGATGCTCTTTCTCCCAACTTCTTCTTGGCATTATTTGGAATATAGTACATGATATTGTTCTGTTGGAGTGTTTTCACCATGAGGTAAATGCTCTTCTTCATGCAAGAGGATTCAAGATGTGTTGTGCTAGGAATCAAAACCTTCCCTTTTTCTTATGTCCCTTCTCATAGAGTCATTTCCAACCAAGAAAATGGGAGCCCCTTTTGTCTTAAGTGTTAGGTACCAAATGTATAATAAATAGTAGAAAACAAAAATACAACAATGATTACCAGTGGAACAACAAATATAGAGAACCAACACAACAAAAATGATACCTTTATTGATAGAGAGAAATGTTCACTTTCCTCTTCGAGGGGGAAACCTCCAACATAGAATCGCTCTATTAAAATAATTCTCTAGAAAATTCTTTCTCATGCCTCCTACTCTTATTTATACTAATTCTATCTTCTAAAGAACATTCTAGAGGAATATATTTCTAGAAGTGGAAGCTTCTATTAAGTTTTCTTACATTAGACTTGTTCACATTATTAAATAGGCCTTATTAACTAATTTTGACCTTTAGTACATGGAAAATATATTATTCTACCTACGTGACGGGTTAGGAAATTTAGGTCCCAAACATTCCCTCCCCCTTGAAGAATATCCTTTTCCTCAAGGCTTGAGATGAGGAAACTGTTGGAGAATGGTGACCAGCTCTCATGTGGCATCTTGTAGAGTTTTACATTTACATTGAAATAACACTTTCTTTATGGTTCATTGATGGAGGCAATGTTATCTTTAGTCCAAGACTGTTTGTGGCTACAACCAAATGGAACATTATTCATCCAACTCAAGGAGACTAGTTTTATTTTGGCACTTAGTTCCAATCACTTTATTTAAGAAAGAGACATGAAAAACAAGATATAACTTAGAATGACTCGGTGGAGATAACTCGTAGGCCATGGGTCCCACTCACTTGAGAATTTTATAAGGACCATAAAATTTGGGAGCAAGTTTCTGAAAATGTTCATCTTTGAGTAAAGTCTTGTTATAAGGTGTAACAACTTGATTTTGATCCCTATGATCTAGAATTTATTATGTAATTGTGACTTAGGATGGTGAGCCGATAAAGTTGGAAAGGGGCTGAAGTCCCTAGAAAATGTAATACTCCTACATATATAATAATAAAATGCATTGTTGGACACAAGACAGACAAAGAGAAGAGATAGGGGGATATGATTCCATGACAGAGGGGAATAAAAGGGATAAGTATTTCATTTATATTTTATTGACCCATTTTGGTTTAATTGAGAAAGGTGGTTACATGAGATTCTTTGGGGGAAGGACTTGAGGTTCTTGAATTCATGCAATTATATAAACACCTATTTGGGATATTTTGGGGTTCACTTTTACACTCTTTCCTTGGGGGTTATTCTTCATTCACTCTTGCTTAATATTTTGCTTTTGGTCTAGGCATGGAAACAAATGGATGGAAGTAGAGAGCCATTACTAGATGGATGTGAGGAATTACTGATCAATCCAGGAAGGATTGGATGCCAATGTGCATGAGATTAATGGCACTTCACAAAGAACTATCGACAAATGAGAATCCTTGGAGTTTCTAACATGGATATTTCCTTACCAATAACACTGGATCCCTGGAAAGAAATGGAACATCTTGAGGGTCGAAATGGAAGAGAAAGGGTTTCATTTATTTTGGTTTTTCAACCTGGAGGGGAAGAGAGATGAAAATTAGGATTGTTGGGTGGTTGGGAAAAACATGAGAAACGTGTTAGCTAACTGGCGTGTTTTTATATTTGGCCTGGGACTAATTCTTGTGGATTAATAGAGCTAGATCATGGGTGACCTGTTGTTGAGATTTGGACCAATAGTGTATATGTTTTGGAGGAACATCCTTGGTCTATAGCCTATTGGTGAATTTTTACATGGAAAGATAAGTGCTCTATATGCTTTTTGTATAATGTATATTTCGTTGTGTATTTAGTTATATATGATATGTATTTTTGTGCGCATGCTCCTTAGTTATTTTCTATACATGGAACGATGTTCCTTTCTTGGATGTATTACCATGAATATTTATTATTGCATGTATGGATTAAGAAAATATTCCATGCTTCTTTTTGAATTAATTATTTTCATATTTCAAAATTAGTTTTGAAATGAGTTTTTTAAGTAGTGTGGCCAGCCTATGGGTGGTTGGGTATGTTACATAAGGTTGAAGATGAAGAAACACTTGGTCCCCTTCAAAAAAATGACATTCATAATAAACTTGATCTACTTGTTGCTTCATGCGATTCTGATCCATGACCAATTTTTTTTTTAGTGTATGAAAAATGGTTGCTCAGACTACAATATTATTGTCAACCTCTTGAAAATTGGAGACACTTTCCATGTAGGAGAGAACTGATGATGTATTTTTCCTGTATACTGCTTCAAAAGGATTCATGAGAGTAGCAACATGGTAAGATGTGTTGTATCATAATTCAATGATGGGTAACCACTAATACCACTAATTTTTTCTGTCATATGAAAAACACCACAAGTATGTTTCCAAACACTTATTGACAACTTCAGTTTGGCCATCATTGTGGGGATGATAAGAAGTGATGAGTTGCAATGGCGTGCCTTGGGGCCCAAAACATTCTTGCCAAACATTGTTGGTGAAAGTGGCATCTCGGTCAGAGACAACAAAATGAGGAATTCCATGAAGTTTGAATGTGTTATCTGTAAATATTTGAGCCATTGTGGATGAGGTGAATGGGTGTTGAAGAGCATAGAAATGAACATATTTGGAAAGACGATTGACTACCACCATGGTGATTGATTTATTACTAGATTTAGGCAAGACAAAAAATAAATCCATAGAAATATCCCTCCAAATAGAAGGGGGAATCAAAAGAAATTGGAGAGTGTCGAGAGATTTAACTATTTCTCCCTAGTCGCATTGACATGTATCACCTTTAACCACAAATTTTTAGACGTCTTGTTTCATACCATCGCATAAAAATAAAATTTTACCCATTCATAGGTTTTAGTGAACCCTCAATGCCCAGCTGTGGGTGAAGCATGAAGCTCAGAAAGAAACATGGATTTAATTCATGACTATTTTCTTAAATACATGCATCATTTGTAGTGAAGGTATTCATTATGCCAAGAGTACCCTGGAGGATATTGAGAAAGGTGTTGCAATTATTGGATTAGGTCAGAAATTTTGGGGTATTCCAACCATTCCTGGTGAATAACTTGGAGCCAATATGGTACAATGAAGGAGACAAGAAAGACGGACCCTTCTTCTTCATACTTCCTAGAAATAGCATCAACAAATATATTTTACTTTCCCTTCTTGTAAATGATCTCATAGTCATATCCAAATAGCTTGGTCACCCATTTTTGTTCCTTAGGGGATGAAATTTGTTGTTCCAGAAAATACTTGAGGCTCCGATGATCTATTTTAATTTGGAATAATTGCCCCAATAGATAAGGACGCTAGATATCCATGACATGAATAATAGCCAACATTTCCTTTTCATATATTGATTTTCCTAAATGTCTCTCCGAGAGGTTTTTGTATTCAAATACAAAGACATGTTATGTTTCATGAGGTTTTCCCCAATTCCTTTCTCAGAAGCATCACATTCTAGGAAAAAATTCTTGGTGAACTACGTAAGTGCCAGGACATGATTTGTATACATAGACTCTTTCAAGGCATGGAAGGATTGATCAACAATTGGAGTCCATGCGAAACAATTATTTTTAAGGATATAAGTGAGAGGTGCTACAATTTTTCCATAATTATGAACAAACTTGAGATAATACCTCATTTACCTAGAAAATCATGCAAGATCTTAAGATTTTTAGGGCGAGGCCAATCCTTCATATCTTCAATTTTCTTAGGATCTTTTTGTATTCCATCCTTGTCGACAATATGAACTAGGTACTCCACTTATGAGGCTCCAAAGGCACATTTAGAAGGTTTGAGGAAACATTTTTACTGAGAGAGTAGATGGAGAAATTGATCCACATGGGTGAGATGGGTTGTCCAAGATTTACAATAGATGCAAATACCATCAAGGAAAACTAAGACAAAATGATGGAGGAAAGGACCATGGTCATCAAGATGAATAGAGGAATCCAAGGGAATAGCTCCCAAATAAGGATGTTGGCGGGACTACTATATTTGTTTTTTCTACTTCTACAAAGTTATACTCCGATCTGAATAATATTGCAGTGACAACTTGCCCAAATTGTCAATAGGAAAAATTGTGTAGGAATTTCACAACTAGAATGCAGGAGGCAGGGTTGTGTGACAATATAGCTCATATGTTTCATTTATATTCTATTTCTTTTCCAAGGGTTACGATTTTTAGGGTTCCAACAGAAAAGGGTTTCCCCTATGCTATAGCTCTCTGATATACATGCGGGATAAAAAGTAGTACTCGACCTAATATCTCAGAGAACCAACTAAGGAGGATTGATCGTACCCTTATTTGTATTAACCGATTACCAAGGTACTAGAGAGTATATTCCCAAGTGTTATTCTCAGTTTCAATTGACTAATTGTTGGGCTCTAAAGATGTCCTAAAAACAACCTATATGCATCAACCAAAGGTAGGAACTGGCACAAAAGTTTTACTTGTCGCCTACGTAGGTTCTTACCTTCCATTTTCAATACCCAACCTCCATAGATGAAACACCTATAAAGGAACAACAATCATAAATGGAACGACAGTTGTTCTATTCAAAGGAACAACACGACCTGCAAAAGGAACAAAAATTGGAACAAAAGGAACAACAGTCGTTACATTGGGCCAAACTAATGTTGAATTAATTGCATTGTAGTATTTACCCAACTATCTAATTTGTCAACCCAGGGTTCGTAAACTGACGAAGCACATGCAAAGTATATGCAAGATTGAAGCGGGACTAATCTAATCTAATGTTTAAGCTACAACTGAAATTGAATCATTAATCTAACACACGACTGAAATATAATCATTAATCTAACACACAACTTGGAATTGAATTAATCTAGTTGTGTAAATGAAATTAAACTAGGAATGAGAAATTGCGGGAAGGAATTAATCTAGAAATGGAGAACTACATGAAGGAAAAGCAAGTACAACATGTGAAGAGTTAAATAACACAACAACATATGTGATCTCACGGCAATGAAGAAATCTTCTATTACAATAACCAAATCAATCTTCATAAAAAAATAATAAAAGCATGAAAACCAAAACCATGAATCAAAGCTAAGAATCCATTTCTCTTTCGAATCATAATGACTACCATTAATGACTACTCTAATTCTCTACTTACAACTGATTGAATTCTAATTTCTCCTAATTGAATTCTCATGAAGAGAGAGCACTCTCTTTTATACATGAGAGCCTTGAAGATAAGATAACCATCTCATTATTAC